>JAQMYL010000038.1:29871690-29914169 GCA_030014365.1 Clarias pachynema
TGTGTGTGTGTGTGTGTGTGTGTGTGTGTGTGTGTGTGTGTGTGTGTGTGTGAGAGAGAGAGAGAGAGAAAGAGAGAGACAAACCTGATGCAGGGAAGTGAAAAAAGGCTATTTGCTAGGATTAGTACTTAATGAAAACTAGCTGTTGATTTTTTTTTTCTTTCCAATACGCCTGTGCTACCGTTTATTTTCAGGGAAAGAGGACGAGACAGGTGATGGAGGCATAAACACTGCAATCTGTTTTACATAAAAAAGACTCAATTAGTTTCCGAACAATTCATTATGCGTGTTAGTAGAATTTGTTTTTTCTTTCTTAAATTTATTTCTGTAGCGTGTATTTGGTTTCCATGATTTTCAGTATGATCAATTGTTGCGGTTTAACCGTCATCATAAAAAAATTATGATTTTTTTTTTAAACAAGAAGCAATGTACTGTATTTTTATTAGTTTTTTATTAACACGTCAATATCAGATGCACATGCTGTCAGCAGCTGTCAGCCTACACACACTTTCATGAGACTGAAAGCACTAATATTTGCACTGTTTTATTTATACTGTTTCATATACTGTATATAACATGCCAATCCATGATTTACTGCAAGGTTTAAATCATCACTGTTGCACTGATGGTAATGAAAATACATTTTTATGCCCTTTGTAAGTCGCATGTTGTGGCTGTGAATCCCAGGTTTTTTTTTTTTCCCTGCTCTGTTCTTTTTTTGTTCTGAAAGGGGGAAAAAAAGTTCAAAGAAAGAACACATCATGCTTTATTGTCAGCTGGACTGAAGAAGTCGTCTGTCTGCTTTAGCCAGAGGGTTCACTAACACACACCGTCTCCCTGGAACATGACATGAGTGTTTAATCTGACCTGAGATTTTGCTGGGTGCTGTGAATGTGTGTATGCATCTTTATGATATCCATGTGACTGAGGTGCAGCTCTGCTCAGCTGTAGGCTGGAGATATACTCGCTTTTTAATTTCTTTATTTATTGTTACTTAAATAATTGCTGCATAGGAACGTTTTACATTACATTGCACGGCAACCTTCTGATTTGAGCCGTACGCTGTAACGCAATAGAAGAGAGATAAGAAATGGCCCTGTAACAATCCTGGTACGCATTTCAAAAAATAACATGTGGTTTGAGGTACAAAAAAAAGACTGAGCAGGAAAGACGGATGATAACCAGTTATATGTTTTATAGTACGGTCATTTACTGTAGCACTACATGCTTTTAAGACAGGAGCTTATTTAAAAAACAATAATCAAAAAATCAAGGTTGTTGTCTTTTTTCCAACCTTCGATTTCGTATAAATGAATTCCCAGAAAAAGTAGAAATGCTAACTCCAACCTACAAATTTTTTCCTATAATTTAAATGGTAAAATATTTTATTTAGCAAATACTTAACGTTATATACTGTACAGTGTCAAACCACATACTTTTACAGATAGCTTTATTGCAAACCATAAACGTTCCCCGCATGAACAACAAACACACTGCGAAAAACTTCAAGAAAAGGAATCTGTGATGTATATTTCGTACACAATAAGTTTTTAAGGGTTTAACATAAATCACGTGATTGATTCCCCTCACCGTGAAATGCACTGTCATGACATTCGCTGTCTGCGCAGTATCAGTGCAAAACAAATACACTTTCACTGCGATACCGCTCTTATCGTAGCGACCGTGCTGAATCTTTCTCTCTCCCTGTCTTTCTCTCGCTGACAGATAACAAAGAATGTGAGGAGGAGAACGCGGCCCACACGGGGGACGGTGAGTGATAGCGCTCTTCACGTGGAAAATTACACGGCAGAACATCCCACATACTACGCCAAGGCATTTCAGGAATTATTTTCTCTTTGGTTCATCATGCCAGCTATGCAATTACCAAATACACAATAAGTGGAGAGTCTGCAATTTCATTTGCTGATCTCTGGAATGGATTTTTGGCCGTATTGCGCTGAGATCGCAGAGCTGGATTTTGGTAATTGGTTCAACAGTCTTGTAAACCGCTACACATCTTGTTTCTGCACTACATGTCTTTTTTTTCCCCTCTATAACTGCTTTGAAATCACTTAAACATCAGTTATACAGGACGGGTTAAGTCTGGCTGAAACCATGATTAGCATTGTCTTGCTAATGATTAGCTTGTGGGATTAATCAAACATATAAATCACACACTGATATTTTGTTGACGCTAATGTTCATCTAATGTTAGGTAGCATTAGTGTGTTGCTTTGTTTGTAATAATCGTTAGCACAGCTCTCCAGTTTTACTTTCTAGTCACATTTGTAAATTCCTTAATTTACAGGCCACTGGGGTACTTTGGAGACCTGCCGCACTTTAGTTCTCTCCAGTATCTGACTGTAGAATAACAAAATTCATTTTTTCATAGTTCATTAGTTTTTTTTATTTTTTTTATTCATAGTTCATTAGTTCCTTAGTTTCTAGTCATAATCTTTACATTTCTAGGATTCTGTTTTTTAGCTATTGTTTTGTAGTTTTTTCTTTAAGTTTTTTAGTTTAAGTTTCCTAGTCCTCAGTCCATCGCTGTTGTCTACTACATTTTACTGTAGGTCCCTACTCCCTAGTTACTACAGTAAGTACTTTCTCCCAAAACATTAGTTCCCTAGTTTCTTAGGTCCCTAGTACTTAGTCCTTAGTTTCTCAGGTCCCGAAATCTCAGCTGCTAACTGTTTCCCTGTTTTTTAGTTCACTATTATTACTTAGTTCCCTAGTTACTGTCCCTTAGTTTCCCAGTTTCGTAGGTTCCCAGTACTCAGCCCCAGCTGTTGTTTTCCAGGTTTTAGGTCCCTAATTTCTCATTTCCTCAATTGACTAGCTATTGACTTTTATCTTTATGTTTTTTATTTTTAGTTTCCCAGCCCTCAGTCCACATCTATTGTCCTATACAGTACATCTTTAGTTTCCTACTCCCTAGTTACTAGGTACAGTACTTTCTCCCAATACATTAGTTCTCTAGTTTCCTTACATTAGGTCCCTAGTAACTAGTACTTAGTCTCTCAGTTCCCAAATTTTTAGCTGCTAACGGTTGTTTCCCAGTTCTAAGTTCACTATAATCTTTTGTTCTCTGGTTTGTAGTTCCCAAACTTTCATCCCCTAATTATTGTCTCCTAGTTCCTTAGTTCCCTAGTTTCTTAGGTCTCCAGTTCTCAGCCCCTACCTGTTAATATGAATTTGTTTCTAAGTTAGCTGTTATTTTTCCAGGTTTCTAGTTCCCCAATTCCTTAGTTTCCTGGTCCTCAATCTTTAGCTATTGGATCCTAGTTTTTTTTTTTTGCTCCCTACTTCCTTAGGTCCCTAGTTTTTTGGGGTTTTTTTTTAGTTCACAGAAATTTCTCAGCCCTAGCTATTGTCTCCTATCTCATCAGTTCCTTTTATTTTTTATACTAGATTTTTACAGTAGTTCTTGTAGTTTAATACAGAATACGCTCACTAAAGCTGATCAGACTCAGTGGGGTTATTAAGTGGTACCAGTTTGGAAATTCATGTGGTGTGTGATTGCTTTGCATAGAATTTTATATAATGCTCAAATAGCTAGTGGTTTTTCAAGAGCCTTGACATCTTTATTGTTTATAACACACAACAGATTAAAGCCAAGATTCATCATTTAGCAATCAAAGCAAATATAATTGAAAAAAAAAAAAAAAAAGAAACATGCCTTTGCATTTCAAATGCTTTTGACAAGAGCTGGATCCTAAATCTTTAACCACATCAAGTATGATTAATGAATCAATTAATTTTACATCATTTACATTTACACTATTCATTCGTCCTTTGGAGTTGCCTGGTCAAGGTGGTTTAAATCAGGCAAATAATGTCTTTGTTTTGGAGCATAGTGCCATTTAAATTCAACATAAATAATAACTGTGTTGGCATTATTATAAAGACTTGTCTCAACCTGAGACTTGCAAAAGTCGTTGCCCCCTCAAGCTTTCCCACATGTTGTAGCTCAAGCAGGGAGAATCCTTACAAAATCGACTGCATTAGAAACACACGTTGTTACTCAGTGCTTTGACCCCAAAACTCTTGCGCAGAATGTGACCCATTAGCAGCACAATTTGCAACTAAACCATAAAACACACTCCACCTTGAAGAATTCCACATTGAAGTTTTTGAGGATGATCAAATCAAAGCCATCTGTCGTAGCAGCACATTCATCTCTACACTGTACCGTGTGTGTTTCCGTGAGGGCGATCTGTCAGAGCCTATTATTTTTCCTGGACACTTAGTGAGCACTTTTTAAAAGGTGATGTGCCAAAGTGTGCTAATATTCAGCGTTTTGGCAGGAAGGCAGAGTGAAGTCATGTCTTATTGGTTATTTGTGGAAGCCTTCGCACGCTCACCAAGTGCAATCAGCTTCCCTTCTGCCGCAGTTGACCCATTCCAATGATTGCCACGTGTGTACTAGTGCCAGCGTTTTTGTGAAGCTTCGAGGAGATCGGCGGTGAATTAGAATCCTCTGGTTAGGTTTAGGCTCTTTTTTTTTTTTTGTACTTCTAAAATTTGGTTGCAATCGCAAATTTCTCATAATAATACAGATCACACAATAACTCTCAAATTGAAATTTATCAGGTTTCTCTCTCTGTATCAGTTCCAGTGTAGGCTCCGCGCAACTCCCGATTACAAAGACACACACACACACACAAACCCGTGCACATGCAGTACCCAGTTTCACCCAGCTTAGCCTCTGTTTCATTTTGTAAACGTCTGATTGTCAGCCAAGCCCTGGCCTTTAGCAGCGCCGCAGTTAGCCAGACTTTCTGGATCCAGTTCAAGAGCACAAATGGCTGCCATTCTCACATGGAATTCAGACTCTTTTGTAGCAGTGCATCAGGCTTCTCTCTCCTTTTTTTAACTCTTTTTTTTCTATCACCATTCTATTTATCTTCCATTCAGCTCCCATTCTATTTATCTTTTTTTTTTTTTTTCCTCTCTCCCTCTTTTTGTCCGGTTATGTCGCCTTCCATGCCTCAGACAGCATTCAGGACGTAGCCGCTAAAGCGTAAAAAACCAAAACCGTAATATTTGGATGGTCTTGACCTCGTCTATTATAGATGACACTATATCCGTAATTGGAACAAAAGATCATTTTTTAAATTATTTTTTGTAAAGGGTTTTCAGCCAATTTAATATCATAATTGCGTCCACTTGTGGAAAGTTGCTCATAAATCTAATTTCATGTCGCAATAATAAAAGACACAAAAAAAAAGGCAGTAAAATCTGAACAGCTGAGTCGTTGTGTATAATCAGCAGTTCCTGTGTATAAGTCAATTCTAATCATCTCCAGCACATTCTTCTTCTCAACATCGCTCCAGGGCAAATGAGTGTAAGGTGAGTGCAGGCTTTTTTTTTTAAGGGTAATCTCTAAATTTGCCTTAAAATTCTGCACTTTCAGCTTCTTTGCTGGCATACTGCTGAAACAATTACTATCTTTCCCAATAAGACAGACCAAAGTTAATTAGATTTGGACACCGGAGGGTGCTGGTAGGCAGTTAGCATGACACCCTATTCATTTGTCTACAAGTAAGAAAAGCTAAAGGAGCTTTTTTTTTTTTTTCCCCTCCATTAATATTAGAGTCAATGCTGTTGGTGTCTTTAGGGAAATCTCCTGTACTGTAGAAATCTTGTTTCAATAAGCAGCATCGCCCCAGAGACGAGAGGATAGCGGCGATACTTTCAAGCAGACAGAAGAGCCGTAAATACCGTACTTTTTCAAATACAGACATTAAACTGATTTACTAATCTAATCACGTAAGCCGGCATCGTTGTTTGTGTAATGATGTTTAATTTATCAGACTTCCCAGCATCTTATTAAATCATCGCTCTTCAACAAAGGATCCTGACGAACGCCACCTCTGGAAGATTTCTGAAAGGCCAGGAGAAAAATTGGATGTTTCTTTCTTCATGTAAAGTAATATATTAAGCATAATAAGATGTGCATTAGTAAGTCTGGGAGTGTGCTGTTAGAGGAACATAAACAAAGTCAAGGCACTGTGATGAAGCCTGACACTAAAGTTTATTATCTTTTTTATAATGGCACATTCATAAGTGTTTATGCAGTGATTAGAAAGTTGTACACTATTTTAATAAAGAGAAAGTCGTGCATTTTCACTATTTAAAGTTATATTTAACTTTGCAGAATGTCTGTTCTTATTACAGCAGTAATATAATCATATCTTAAATTTTTATTAAAGTAATACAAGTAAGATTTTTTAAACATTTATGCGAAAGGCGTCCAAGTCAAACAAGGACTTTTGATTGCACAGAATGACGGAACGCAATTCTGAAAGTAAAAACTGCCTTTATTTCTCTATATAATCCCCTACTACACTTATTCCAGTGTTTCACTAGTGCTTGGATACCACCAAGGTGGAGCGATTTCTCAGTACACCGGATCCATGATCAGACTGCCTGCTTCATGTCTAAAACACCGGCCTCCCAGGAACTCCTTTAATGGCCCAAACATGTGAAAATGGCTAAGAGTGAGTTCAGGACTGTACAGGGGACGTGGCAATAACTCCCAGGCCAGTTCCTGTAACATGCAAGTGGTGTTCCTGAATGATTGTGTGTACAGTTCCCATGCAAAAGTTATACAAGATATCTGCTGATTTTCAAGGATCAGGTGTTACACTCACTGAATGTACACTCGCCGCCTCGGTTCTCAGCCTTACGACCTTCTTTAAAATGTTTGCACTGTTCAAAAAAACTTACTGTAGTTAAGAATCTCATCACTACAAGAAATTCCATCACAAGTCCCGGTTTGACATGAACGCCCCTCATAGTTGTGTTTAATGCTGAGGAACATACTGTGGGAAAATGATCTAATATCACTTGCGTTACAGCAACTATAAACAGTCTTTCTTTCGCTAGGTTTTCTTTCTGTAACTTGTCAGAAAAAATGTATTGTAGCTAAATGACATGTAATCAACAAATTAAAAGATAAAGACTTTTCTATAGTGGATACTTAAATCCTGAGCGTTATCCCTGACTGGTACAAGGCCCTGAGACTGGGGACTCCTTTAAAAAAAATGTTTTAATAAACATGCTTAAAAAAAACGTTTTGCAATTATAAACTATAAGTATCAAAATCCAAATCATCAGAGCATCCATGTGAATAAACTGTAACTAAAGAAAAAAACGTTTTAGGATGAAAGCAGTCAAAATCAGTCAAAAGTTTTTGTAAAACAAGGCATCCAAAATATGCAGTAATCTCCCTTGAACAGCTGATATTGAGACGTTTCTGCTACTTATACTCCGTAAATCCTTCATAACGGCTCTAATCTGACGTGCTGTTTGTTAATTGGTGATTTTTGAGGCTTGTAACTTTAAATGAACTTCTCTTCTGCAGCAAAGGTAAGTTTTGGTCTTGCTTTCCTGGGATGGTCTTCATGAGAGCCAGTTTTATCATCGTGCTTTATGAAAAAGAACAGCTGACTGTCGTTGTTGTAGTAATTTAATTATCTAATGCCATATGTGTTATTTCATAGTTTACAAAATGTCTGGTGGTGTAGTGGACACCTCCAGGGTCCGGGTTCGATTCCCAGCTAGGTCCGATACCCGTCTCGGAGTTTGCATGTTCTCCCCGTGCTTGGTTTCCTCCGGGTATTCTGGTTTCCTCCCACAGTCCAAAAACATGCATATTAGGCTAATTGGTGCTCCCAAAATTGCCCGAATTGTGTGAATCAGTGTGTGCCCCTCGATGGATTGGCATGTGTATGTGCGGGTTTGTCTCCTGGGATAGGCTCCAGGCCCCCCGCGACCCTGAATCCAGGGGTGTATAGAAGGTGAGTGAGTGTCCAAACTTTTGATTAGAGTGATTAGAGTTGCAATTATAGAAAATAAATCAACACCTTCTAACCAATCAGAACTGAGAACACAACGGAACTGTGGAGTCAACTAAAACGACCCGTTTTTTCTGACCTGCCCTTCTCTCAAAGCTATTTAAAACATATTTTCCCAGTTACTTTTTAAAAAATCTGTCAACAGAAGATTTTTTGGTGTGTTTTTTTATTATTATTATTAGAAAAGCACTGAAATATTTCGGCTGTGTTTATCGAGACAGACTCGGGTCATTTTCTTTCTCTCGGAGTGAAATTGCTCAAAATTAATTATGTCTCCCAAATAAGGTCAAATCAGTTTTTGAGGTTCGACTGTGTTGGCAAGCAAGGTTAACAGAAAATCATTAAAAGCTTTGAAATAAGCTAATGAGATTTCTCATAAGCTTGTTTAAGCACCATTTCAGGATGAAAGAGCCTTCGCTAATTTGATGCAAGTCTTTGCCTGGATAAATTGGTAATGATTGTGTGTTACAAAGGCAGCGAGGAGAAATAATGAAGAATGGAGATGAGATGAATGCAAGCTTGTAGACTGGCTCATGTGTAAGAGTAACAAAGGTCGGAGGTGTCCCGAAATACATTTGAGGTGTCTATAAAGTCGCAACGGTAGAGAAAAAAGGCAGATGTACTAGATTATCCTATGGAATAAAAAAAAAAAAAAGTTACAGTAATGCATTACAGTATGTTAGCAATAAGTATGATTTATAAAACTATAAAAAAAAAAATTTTAAAAACAACAGGACATGCTGTTAAAGGAAAATTATGATTGACAGGTCGGTGGGATAAAAAACCAGGAGTTTGTTATAAACTCGTGTTATTTTTTAGCTTGCACGTCACATGTCTAAATTAGCGCTGCGGGAGTGTCGTTTAATTAGCTTGTAGTATTCTGGCACCTTATGTGCGTTAATATAACAGTGAACAAATGTGCAGAACATGTGCTCTCTAGGGTTAGAGGCACTGACAGCAATCTGTACTCGAATGCTAAAAAGGACTACATGACAAAGTAGGATTTATTTATACCTATTAATCGATGCATGGCTTGATGCTACACTGGTAGGCTAAGTTTTTTTTTTTTTTTGCCTTAAGTTCCCCGAGAGACGCCCCACCCCCACCCCCCCAAACCCCCGCACCATCTCTAACTGGGGTCAAAACGCTAATGACAAAGAAACATTATTAGTAGCGTCTCTATGGAGAATTGGCCCTTCATGGGCTGAACTAGAATCAGCGTCTTTATCCCAGAGTTTCATATTAGCATTATATCGAGGAAATGTCAGCCCCAGCAAGCACTTCAGTGACAGACAGATAAATATCCGCTTTATTAATATTCAGGAACGAAATGATTATTTTCCATTCCATCCCTAAGCATGTTAATTAAAGATGAAATAGGTAGACATGAGGCAAGGTCAAGATCCATCGCACGAAATTACTTGATTAGTTGCACGTCAACCCTGTGACTCGTCGGAATTATGAAGCGTCTGCCTTTGGCTTTTGGAGTCATTATGCATGAGGCGAGTTGAGAGAAGTGTAAGAGAAGTTTTAGCTGAAAAGCTTTTAAAATTAATAAATAAATGTTCAAATTGGATCAAAATCAGAGCCATAGCAAAATCTGCAGAAAGGCTGTTAAGGAATGTCATCACTGGAGCGTTCTGGAACATTAGGGGTGGAAGTAATGTCATGGCTGCTTTATTCAGTCTTTATACGATGTAACTAAAGTTGAGAACACTACCCTGGATGAGCTTCTTTTTTTATTTTCCTTTCTTTTTACATTTTTATTCTATGTCATGCTTGAGAAATCAAATAATGCCCTAAATACTATGAATTACTTTACATGCTAGACATCGTGCCTGTAACCTCGCCGACAGACTAGCATAGCAAGCTACTGTAAATTTGACAAACTGCATCCATCAACCAGAGGCGCAAACTTTATTTCTCCCTCTAAACATGTAATAAGAGGTCATGTACTGTAAGACATGGTAAAATGATACGTCAATTATTACGAAGTTATACTTCCAGAAATTGTGAACCAGTTGGAGGGAGGAGCTAAGGAAATTTCAAAACACACTTGCCACAGGATTGTTCTAAGGAACCATTTGAGCCAATCTTTTGGATTTGTCATTTTGCCATACACAACTTGAATAGAACTGGAAAAGTCTCAATGAAAACTTGCTCTGTTTCCGATGTTGCTCGTCAGTGATGCTGAAATTGCATTGTTTTGTACAGTACGCAGAAAACGAATCATCACTTCAGGAGTATTTTGACACTAAAATATGTAGTTATGAAATGTACCATTTAGTATTCAGTCCTATTTACAAGGTGGTATCAAAAAGTTTTGAGACTAGTTTTGTAACACACCAGCAGATGGCAGCAAATAGCTGCACACACAGTCGCAGAGAGCACCGGCCTTCATAAGTCAGTGTGCCAAAAGACATCGTCCTGTGTACATCTGGAGCTGTGCAACTGGTGCTGTTCTGACCACGCGCATTACCACGTCTGCGATTTCATCATGGATTAAACATGAAACAGCGAGCATGAAATCGTTGAAAAAGTGGAACTTTACTGGAAGACGACAAGAGATCAGGACGAACGAAAATTTTTAAAACCGTTCGGCAACTTGTGCATGATGTTCGTCTGAGAATTTTCGTATTCACCATACTAGCCATATAATAAAGTATTAATATGTAAGTAATAAAGTACTTTCTTGTAAACAGAGCTAACTTTTTTGATACCACCTCATAACTAGCCTAACAGCTAATAAATAGCACAAATGATGCCGTGAACAAGATGCACGCCAGTATTTATTTAGTAATTAAAGTAAAAGTAATTTAAAAAATAATAATAATAATAACAAATATTCAAACTTATAAATTCCTGTAAATATATCCAGCCTTTTTGTTATTAAATTATTTCCCTGGTCAATATCGCAACTTCAGTTTTTATGCAATTAATTGTGCATCTTATTTTTTACAAGTCTGCACACTGGCTAGAACTGGAACACCACAAAAACTTCATCAGCAACACAGCGAGTTTGAGACAAATTCTGGAGCATGTTTAATGGACCTAAATGGAAGTAGGATTATTTTATTACAGTGCCTCTGATTTGCAGCCATTAGGTGGTGTTCTTTATATAGCATGCTACCCTGTTTTAAAAGCATAGCATATTTCATTGGAACACCCGGGGGACAACATGCACCTGGAAAGAATGTTTATTTTAGTGACCTCATCATTAATAACACATATATATACAGTAACTAGTGCACACCATTAGATGCTGATTGCCGATGTAAGATTTGTACAATGTAATGTGTGTGTGCGCACACAGATCATACATAACGTTATGACCACTCGCCTACTGTAATACTGAGTGGGTCCCTTTTACCACCAAAACTGCCCTGGCACCATCTGGCACCAAGCCATCACATCAATTGGACTGAAAGCTGGAGAGTTTGGAGACCAAGTCAACACCTCAAACTCTTTGTTGTGTTCCTCCAACCATTCCTACACCATTTATTATTTTTTTTGCAGCATAGCAGAGCGCATTTACCCTCCAGAAAGAGACCACTGCCATGAAGAGGTTTACTTGGTCAGCAACACTGTTTAGGTAGGTGGTACGTGTCAGAGTAACACCCACGTGAATGGCAGGAGCCAAGATTTCCCAGCTGAACTTTGGCCAGAGCATCACACTGCCTCCGCCGGCTTGCCTTCTTCACCATAGTGCATCCTGGTGCCCGCACGCACTTGACCATCCACATGATTCATCAGAGCAGGCCACCTTCTTACTGAAAATCTCTCTGTGATCCAGTCCTGATGGTCACTTGGCCACTGTAGGCTGTGGACACCGGTCCTCATGGACACCCACATGGCGACACACAGATTCATAGCATTATCCTTGTCAACGTGTTCTCTCCTTGACCATGTTGCTGATTCACTGGTTTTCCATTGGATTCCATTGGATCACTTTTGGTACAGTATGTCCTGACAAGAACGTCCCACAAGAAGCCAGAACACCTGGGTTTATTCTCATAGCATCATCCAACAACTTACTGAATTTCATCTAGGTCTAAGTCTATAATTAATACACTTAGCTAGCTAGCCAACCAGACTACAGGTTCCCTGGCAAGCACTTACTATAGCTATTCACTTTGTTCCTTGTACACCCCTGGAAGGTAATGTGTTTCGCGTAGATGGATAACATACACCGCATATACAGTACAGCTTAACAGCAAATGTCAGCATCTGTGAGCAAGCTGTTGGCTGGAAAAGACACTTTGGGATACCATCCAATACACTTCAGGCTGAAAAAACAGGAGGAAAGCGATATCAAAGAGGATAAATGATGCTAGATGGGGGAAGCAATCTGACGGAGGAGTCTGCTGGGGTAGCTGTTGCACAACTTGTGTATGATTTGGCATTTGTGGGGTTAAGAGTTAGCCAGATATACAAGCAGATCAACATGTAGGCTGTAAGGTCAGTCTGGTAACTGTGATATTCAGCAGATGAGAGCGAGAAGAAGAGATAATGAGAATTGTGGGAGAAATAACTCAAACATGTCGCCTGTGCGTGTGTGTGTGTGTGTGTGTGTGTGTGTGTGTATACAGTATGCAGCTAAAGCTTCAGTTTACACCGGATTAAAAATGTAGCCAGCTAAAGTACTTGAAGGTTCCTCGGCCCATCACCGCATATCTTGCAAAGGTTACCCCACACACACACACACGCATGCACACACACTCGCGCACACACGTAATGCATGAACTAGCAGGCTGCAGAGCTACAGCTGTTGATCCTGACACTGTCACTCACCTTTTCTTCTTCTTTTATGTCTCATGAATAATTCATGCTGCTGGCTTTTCTGTGCTGCTGTGGTCAGATAAGTGTGACCGCTTGCAGCTGCGCTGTGAAGAGTGCGTCTGATTTTCTCACTATTAGCTCCCTTATTAAATCACCTAGATTGAAAAAAAAAATGCATAGGCACATTATGGTTTCCAAAACATGGCATTAAAATGTTCACTTTTTTTTTTCTTGGCGGTAAAAGGTCATGCTTGGAAAGCTTGGACAATTTACATAACCGTGTACGTCACTGGATAGACGAGAACGTGTCAGAACCCTGTTACGCTGCTACCATCTACTGGTGGACTTTTTTCCCCTTCAATTTCCCTTTGCATTAACACACCTAAACCAGATACTGTATTAATGGAGGTATTTCGAAACAGAGGGTTTAAGATGATGTGCTGTTAGATGATGTGCTGTTAGATGATGTGCTGCTCAGAAATAAACAGTAAGTCAGTCTGGAATTATTTTTCCAATAGTTTCTTTAAATATTGCCAGAACCATTGGAGTGTTAGAGGATAGCACAGGAGCAGGAGCCAGTAAACCACATTGAGCAAGAACCATTAGACTGTTACAAGTCATCATGAAACAGGAACCGCTAGACTAGACGAAGATGCTACGGTTCGGGAACTTGTAGACTTTTAGAAGCAGAAAGTGTTAGACTTTTAGAAAATGACAGATTTTCAAATTTCCCTCAAAGCCTTTGCCAGGTGTGTGTGTGTGTGTGTGTGTGTGTGTGTGTGTGTGTGTGTGTGTGTGTGTGTGTGTGTGTGTGTGGACTAATCTTGTTTGCCAATTTGTGCCCTCCTGCAGTTTTTAATGTATTACGAGGTCAATAGGTCGACCTCCCGTGATATTACAGCTGCACTTCACCTAGGCTCAAAACTGAATAAATATCAAGTCAGGATTGATTGATTGATGAGATAAAAGCCCAAGCAGCGTCATGTTGAATTTGCTTGACGAAACCTCCAATACTGCTCGAGGAGCCGAGGCTGATGAAAAAGCAATGCGTTTAGCGTTTAATAAGGTTTTAATCGTCAGGTCCAAAATCAAACTGTTTAAAAATAATAATAATAATAATGCAATTAATGCGTTGGCGCTGCCCAAGCAGACAGATTTATTGGTGTCATGGCTTTTATTGCCTCAATTTGTCCTAAATGTCATCGAGAGAGAGAGAGAGAGACAGTGAGAGCGAGACGGAGATTAATAAACAGGAAAAACACGACGAGTTCTACAGTAGATGTCGGTATGAATTAACATGCTCACTGATCCTGAGATGTCTCTCATCTTCTCCCATCCAACTTGATGAGATGCATTCAGTTATCTACAGGATTTTTTTTTCTTTCTTTTTTTTTTTTTTTGATAAATATCGAATAGTGCCACTCCTAAAGCAATTAAACCGAACTATTCAAAAGCTTTAGATGCTCAAGTTGATTTTCAGTCACGTGACGTCATGATAAGGACAGCAAATGCTAAAAGACTGAATATCACCAGAATAGCATCGCCGTTTCACTCATCTATCATATTTCTGCCATTTTATCTCTGCATAACTTAATTGTATGTCTGGCATTTGCATCTAAAGACTGTTGCTGTTCCTCCTCAACATGAGGACCAAAGAAGTGTCAGTGCCAGTGAGAAGGATCATCATGAGGCTGAGCAATCTGAATAAATTATAATACAGTATATTAGAGATCTATCCAAAAACACTGGGAAAAAAAAAAAAAAAACACAGCTACGTGTTACAGCTACTTAAAAATCCATTGAATAGTCTGTAGAGTTCCGGGATTCGTTTTTATGGACAAGGATTAATGTGTACAAGTGGGGAAGTGTGAAGGTGCATGTTCGTTTTACGTCCATGTGGGTTGTCTTGTTTGTTTTTATGTCCTATAAAAATGCACGTTGTGGTGGGATTGGCTCTACATTGGATGTAGATGTGAATAAGTCTGTGGATTGTGTGTGTGTGTGTGTGTGTGTGTGTGTGTGTGTGTGCGTGCATTGGGATGGATCCTCCTGCTTGATGACACCCAGACCGGGATAAAGAAGTTACCAAAAGTGGACAGATGAAGATTGGAAAAACGTCACCTTGTCTTTTTCCATTCTTCAGCTGTCCAGTTTCGGTGAGCTCGTGTTCATTGGTCCATTTAGCTTCATAGTTGACTTTTTTTTCTTCTTCTTTTTTTTTTTTTTTTTTTTTGCGAGAGCTCCTGTTAATGAAAGTCGCAGTCTGGAACCGTGCCATGCATACAGTCAGCACTGCCATTTATCCATTTGCTGTTGAGCTCCTTTAAAATGTTAGACAGGCCGGTTTACTTAATGTCCTCCAGAAAAGAAAAGAAAAAAAGTTTTTCCCGCTGGCTTCGCTGCCAGTGAAGTTAAAGTGTACCACCTCATGGTGGCCTGGGCGTGTGGCTGCCAGTGAACTGCTTCACTAATCTTCATCGATGATGTGACTGGTGATGGCTGCAGCAGGATGAATCCTGAAGTGTACAGAAGCAGAGAAATGCTCGAATACAGCCAAATGCATCACAGGTCATATTGACTTAATGTCATAACTCTAAGAGGTTCTTACTGCCAAGAAATGGAATGGTCTTGACATAACCTGGACCTCAAGTACTCGACAAACTGAAAAATTTAAACCCTTCTACAGAAAGCAAACAGCAAAAAAAATATATCAAATATGGCTACATTACAGAGGAAAGATTTAAACCACTGCAATGAAGAAACCAATCACAATTGTTTAATTATGATTTCACTACTGTTGATGTGTAAGAGGCTTGCTGCTGTATAATCCCTGCATGGATCAATACGGAAATAATATGCAAATCCTGAAATTTGACATTCTACATTTTATCATCCGGGTCATTTCAGATTGAAGCAACACAATCTAGTATAGACATGAACTGTGACATAAACTTACTCAGTGTTCTTGAGCTGTTCATCCCTGACACTCACCTTCGTTTATTTTCCAGATCCTAATAAAAATGATGCTGATGATGATGATGATGATGATGATAATGATGTTCACATGCACAGCCAGGGTAAGCCAATAATGCTTCTTTTTTTAAGTGCAGGTTAATGGTAATTCATTATTTTTTTTTGTGAGCGAATATTAACTACAGTACCTAATTGCATATACAGTACAATGGGTTTAGGAAGAATTCAGAACGTTTGCTGCATTAAATTGTGTTTAAAACGGATTCTATTGTCTTTTTAGACAGACAGTAATACATAACGACAAGGCACAAATGTGATAAATTCTCATTAGAGAAGCTTTAAAATCCTTTATTCATTATTTCCTGAAGCGTTTATGGCAGAAATTACACCATCTAGATTTCTTGGGTAGTCTCTACGACTTTCTTTTTTTTGCACATCTGTATTTGTGCAGTTTCTCCTGTTCTTCTTGGCATATCTGCACAGGTCGAGAAAAAAAAAAAAACTGGATCGGGAGAATCTGTTAAATGTCATCTCTCACTCTCTCAATTTTAACTGGCCTTACTCAAAGAGTTTGTCTTGGCTGTATGCTTTGGGTTGCTATTGTGCTAAAAGGTGAACTTTTGCTTCAGTTTGTGGAATGATGCTGCCACCACCATGTATCACCATAAGGAATGTCTTGCCAGCTAATAAGAAGTACCTGGCATTTTCACCGAATGTAGGTGACTCAAACTTGTGCTTGCAGAGGAAAAAAAAAACTCCACTTTTGTAGCATCAGTCCAGAGTTTTTTTCTTTTTCCTCATGCTCTCAGACATCCAAATACTTGCCATATGGCTTTTATTCAGGAATGGCTTCTGTCACCTCTGCTATTCTACCATATACACCTCATTCATGTGGTATTTCAGGCAAGTTCTTCTTAAGCATTGCAAGAAAAGCCATTTGGCTCTTAGTAATCTCTTTGAGCAAGACAGTTCTAGTCTAGGTTACAGAGTTTGGCATGACAGACAGCTCTGCAAAGAGTTCCGGTGGTTCTAAACTTTTTCCATTTCACAATAATGAAACCCACTGATCCTCCTGGGAACGTTCACTGTTTCAGAAATGGTTTTATACCCTTGCCCAGATCTGTGTCTCAACACAATTTGATCATGAATGTCTTGGAGAGTTGCTTGGATTTCATGGCTTGGATTCGGGTCTAACATTCACTGTGAATTGTGGGAAGTTTTACACACAGACGTGTGCCTGTCTGAATCACATCCAATCTATTGAATTTGCGACAAGCAGGATTCTGTCATGTTCGCAAGATGATCAAAGCACACAGGATGCACCTGAGCTCAATTTGGATCCATCTAGACGGGGGTCCTATTTCGGATTTGGATTTTTTTTTTAATCAATTAAAAAAAATAATAATAATAATGTTTTCACTTTGTAGTGTATGAGCAGAAAGTCAGACTGATCCGTTTTAAATTAAATCTATAATACTCACTGTAAAAACAAACTTGTAGAATGCGAATCCTTGCCAGTAGTACAACATTGTGAACAAAGTACCAAGGGATTGTTTTCAGGATGATGTGGCAGCATCACACGAGCAGCTCAAATTCTTTTGATTTCCTGTCCCCGTATCCACAAACACCCTTTTTTCATCAACTGAGAATCGTTATCCCTGATGATAATGAATCTAATCTAATTACTAAGCTATGCTAATTAGGTAACTAATACTAACAGGGATTGATAAGTGCCTTTTCCGGGGTAAAGCTGAGCGCGTCAGAGGTATATAGACAGGCATGCTGTGAAGTATTTGCTCTGTACTCTGAGGGGATGTTGCATCAAGAGTTAATGAGCTGTTTCTCCCTGACACTATGCGTTTTTCATCTTCCAGATGTTGAGATGCAGAGCCAGGGAGGTAAGCTGATGTTGCTTCATTCACACATCAGGGAAATCTCAGAATCATAATTTTTTTGCAGCAAGTTACTGTAGATTGCCTTAAAGTTGTAGATGTGTAGAGGAAATGCACAATCCAGTGTGTATAAACAGATTGAATCTCTAAAACCAGGTTCCAAAGTGAACAATAAACCTCACACCAGTCTGATGATTATTATACAGCGTGGTTCGGCATTGTCAACGATTTTCTTGTGAGAATTTTGGGTTTTAATTCCAGCTTGGAGGCTTGATTAGATATTGATCCAAGAAGCCCCATGGTGGGATTGCACACACTGTTCTAATGATAAAAGAATAAGGAATGTGTTTTTGTAAGATCTGGTTTGTAAGCAAGCTTCTTGTGATATACTGTATATATATATTTTTTTTTCTGATTATATTTTCTGATTATAGGCATGGATGTGGACCAACCTGATACCCCACACCAGCCACCAGGTATTATAATTACTGTGCTACTCCAGATGTTATTTTCTAAAGTGCATGAATCTAAGGTGCCTTTTATTCTTATCGTCAGTGGCTGATAATGAGACTCGCGCTCTATTTTCATGCAGGCGCAAAAGTAATATAATGGTGTAACTCCAGCATTTATAATTTGGGTGCTTTTTCTATTCCTCACCACGTTTCCACATTCTATTTTTACACGCAGACATGAAAGCGCCTCAACATTTCAGTCCCATTTCCTACAATGAGATTTTGGGGATGATTTGATCTATTTTCCTGTTCTTCCCAACAGGCTCGTTTACATCGTCTAACTACTAACTAGGTATCAACTGGGTAATAAATATGAGTAATAAATATGACGAAATATCTCAGTTGTAGTTCTTAAACATGAATTAGACAAAATATCTAACAAAAGCATGATGATGTACCACGTTATCATGGCGATGGACAAATCAGGATCCTTGCCGCCCAGGACAAGTGTGTTTCATGTCACGTCAAGTTGGGTGGGGACCTTCACTTATTTTTACAAAACACACACGTTGTGTGTGTTTAAACATATTATCCTTTGTATGCTGTAACTTTTCCATGATACCGTATAAAACGTTATTGACTTTACCACTTTCCCACTGCCTGCTGCACTCCACACATTGCCCAAGGCACAATTTTTACTAGTTTAGGATTAATTATCGAGCACTTGTATAACTTTGCTGTTTCATCATCAACACCCTTGGGCTCATCACCTGTAGGTGTTTCTTGAGTGTCTCACTTTATCTCTCCAGGTGTTTCTATCTTCTTCTACTGTATATGGCTCAGTTCCTGCAGGGAGTCTTTTCCGCACCTTGCCTTTACATCATCTAATCGTCCCCTGTGCATTCTTCGTCTTTTGTTCTTGCCATCCATCATTCCGAGCATTATCATCTTGAGTTTACTAGTGTTGTTCTTCCTGCATACACTATACTGTATGACCAAACAGATGTAGCTTTCTTCCTAATTTTGCTGCTTATTTCCAGTTGATTACTAAAGACACTAGCAAGATTCAATTAACTGATAAAGCAATTGCTTACATTTTTAAAAAAATATATCCCGAATTTTTATTTCTGTGATAATGTTCATTACACAACAGTTAATTCTGACTGATTGGACGAGAGGCATCCCACAAGACAGTAACAGCACTAGGACATCAAACTATATGTATCACTCTGCGTCCCAGATGTTCTAACCATTAATTAAACTAACTGGGGGAAAGAAGGTCAGTATGGTTCGCCATACAGAAGAGAGAGCAGCTGCCTGCAAAGACCTACATTCAAAACTAGTCACAGAAGCACTTTCAGCTAGGAACCACAGCCAAAAATGTTATATCAGATTAAATAACACTTTAATAATTACTTCTAAGTTGTTCAGTGTTGTTTTATTAATAACTATTGAATATTAAAAATTCGTTAGTTTTTACATGATGCACAAACAAACAGACAAACTAGAATTCCAGAGGTACAGACACGCCAACTTTGCAGTTTTATTATATGTATAGATTACAAAGCTAACTGGCAAACTAGCACACGTCAAGGGCATTACTTGGTGTGTGGGACAATTGATGCACACACTAGTGACTAGCTTTCCATTTTACACTACTTGGGATTCAACCCTGTATCCAGGAAGCTAACTGATATTCTAAAGCGGAATAAATGGAAATATACAGAGAAACCTGTTAGACTTACAAGACCGTCCACCACCTCCATGATTTATTCTCCTCACCTTTTGTCCACATATTTCCTGTAAGAATTTAAAACTACTTAATTACAGTAACTGTCGGTCGCCAGCTCAACACTAGTTCAAATTCTAATTTTATTGAGTGATACACAGTATGATATGAAGTGAAATGCTTATATGACACCTGATGACCTCAAGATTTCAAAAAGAAAGTTTCAGTATGAAATAAGAGAAATAGGTTTTGGGCAAGATAATGAGCAGAATCTGCAGAAAAGTGTCCAAGAGTCACGGTAATGATAGGGTATGTCATGGATAGTGGAGCAAAATAACTGGTTAAATCAACAAAGAAGTCATAATCTGTTAATGATAAATGATGTTTGTTGAACTGTTGTATAAAAGCAAAATCATACTCGAAGTTGTGCTGTTATGCTGCCAAAACCATTACAGCCGTGCTGATATTCAGAACAACAGCACTCGTGTCATATTGCTTAATTATTAAAATTATCTTGTGTCAATGCATTTCATTAACACTGTCATACATTATTACTGTATGTTAAGATAGCTATAATTTTTTTTGCCTAGGCAGGTTTCCAGGAATACAAACTGTGGCACTCGGCAACACACAGCGCAGTAATAAAACACAAATAAGAGAATTAAATATTCAGAATCCAAAATTAAAGTAAATATAAACAAATATAATTTATTAAGCCCTTGTTAAATTTTAAAATAGGCTTAGTGGCTTAGATTTGTTCATCAGAAATCTTAGAGTTTTATTATTATTATTATTATTATTATTGTTATTGTTAAGAATTTGAAATGTTATCCCTAGCAATTTCAAAACAAAGATTCGAAATGTAAATGTATTAAATGTACCACATAAAATATATATATATCCTGTATTTGTTCTCGGTTTTGTCAGTAAGTACTTTATTTCTAATATTAAATTAAAAATATTTTTTAACATAAAAAGCACAAGGGTTGCTAATTCTTATACAAACTCAATTTATTTTTTCATGGTATACAGTAAATCGCATTTGAGTGCTGATCATCATAGTTTAAAGACTTTAGTCTCAGGAGCAAATTTAATGAGCACAAATAAATACTACTGATCTACAAATGCTCTTCTAAGTCTTTAGATTTAATCATTCACATTCTCTCTCTCTCTTTCTCTTTCGTTCCCTCACACACTGAAGTTGCTCCTCATCCCTCAGGGCATTTGACTTATGAGAGAGAGTCATTAATGTCAAACTCCAAGGCGAGAGTCTCGAATGCTGATCCCATTCTTTACCGTGTCTTCTTCTGTTCTGCTCCGTGCTACAGTTCCACATTTACATACCTCGGAGCAGCAGCTTGTGTTTTCCTTCTTCCCTTGTGATTTAGTTTCACCCTCCCAGCATTGACAGCCGTGTCACCATCACCATCCTCAAGTGCCAGTTTCTTGGATTTGCTTTCCGGCCAACAGAAGCAAAACTAATGTTCGTCTTGGCCCGAGCCCAAAAGCAGGCACTCTTTGCAATTATACTCCATAGAGACGGGGAAAACAAGAGAAGAAGAGAAAGAAAAGTAAGAGAGGGGCCAGGTGAAGCAGCACTGCTTAAAACAGGGCTGCATCCTCAATTTAGCATGGAGCACCTGCACGCCATGTTTAATGATGTGCAATGGTGTGTGTGTGTGTTTTGGGGTATTTGTTCAGTTGAAGAATAGTTCACCTAATTCATCTATAAAGAAGTTTTTAACAGAACGGAAGGTTTCTGTGGCTTCATGTGTACATGGACGGCAGAAGTCAGGAATCATCTATTAACTTTTAGTTAGATTGATCACGATTGTTATGGAAAGTGTTTGCACTGATCAGCCATAACGTGCCTAATAGCGAGTAGGCCACCAAGGTTCTGATCACCTTGTCCTGACCGCTGCAGACCAGTAACATCCCACAAGAGCTGCAGTTTTGGAGTTGCTCTGACCCAAGTCGTCTAGCCATTAAAATGTGGCCCTTCTCACAGTAGTTACACTTTCATATATCTGGTTACAATGACGGCTGGAAGTGTGAGGGATATATGAGGCAGAAAGTGATCCTTTTTTCCAGAAACTGATTAGCTGGAACCAGAAAAAAATCAGCAAGATTTGGGTGACTTTGACAGGCGCCAAATTGTGATGTCTAAAGGACTGGGTCCTGTGATGTGATGTCCAAAACTGCCGGTCTTGTGGGATGTTCCCACGTCTGCAGTGGTGAGAACATACCAAAAGTGATCCAAGGAAGGAAAACCAATGTACTGGAGACGGGTGGCCAAGGCTTACTGATACACATGGGGAGCGAAGTAGTCTGACCCGTGTAGTCCGATCCAATAGAAGTGCTGGTGTAGATCAACTTGATGAAAAGGTTAATGCTGGTTGTGAGAGAAAGGTGTCAGAACACACAGTGCATCACTGTTATGGTGGCAAAAGGAGGATCTACTCAATATTAGTCAGGTGGTCATAATGTTATGCCTGATTGGTGCATTTATGACTATTCGTAGAAAATTCACTATAACGGCCCAAATTCAGTATGTGGACACCCGGCCACAAGGTTTAAAGCATATAACTGAAGGTTTACAATCTACCTTCACCGGCTCGAAGAGACCCGAACCTGGTCCAGCATCACGATTAGCCTGTCCAAGCTCTGTGAAGACAATGGCTGTAACTCGAGTGGCCCGAGCACTGACCTCGACCCCACAGAGCAATCTTTGGGATGAACTGTGACTCTGCCCCAGTCCTCTTCACGTAGCATCAGTGACTGACTTCACTAATGATCTTGTAGCTTTATGGCCAAATCCCCTCAAATCCCAGGGAAGAGTCGAGGCTGTTACTGCTGCAGGTGGAGCACAAGCTCCAGGTTAATGCCCAGGGATTTCGTATGGACACATGCTGGTAGCAGTGTGATGGTCAGGGGTTTGTATATGGTGCTTCAAAATGTAGTTTTAAATGCAGACTTGATCACTGTTTTAGTCATTTATTAGATTGTATTTATTATAATTGTTATAAATAAAGTAAATAATTTACTGAACGCAAATGGACCGGCATCACATCAAGTGAAAAGCATTCAACAATCCTGTTTTTTTTTTTCTTTATAAGAAGTTAATTCAGTTAATACATGTCTCTAAATAAAAGATGCTGAAGATCCATGCTGTTAACAAACACAAGTTGTTGTTGTTTTTTAAATACAGTAACAGTCTCAAAACAGCTGACTATGTGTTTGTCTCACATTTTGATGTTTTATATAAATAAAAAGCAATTATACTTCATAACAGCATTTGGATTCTAAGCGTACCCGTACTTCCCTTACTCTAGTATAGTTTTACGTAGGATTTATGCGACGTTTATTGGTTGAATGTGTTTTCAGGCTGTGTGTACAGTAGGCACGGCTCTAAGAACCGAAATTCAAAATTGTGTTGATCTAAAAGAGCCGTGTTGCTTTTTTTTTTTCTTCCAGAAACCTGCACTTTAGAGGCTGAACATCCAGAAAAGGAAACAGCTACTGAAAGAAGTGACCCAAGTAAGAACACTTTGACGTGATTATTAGAAATGTCACAGTATGATGAGACACATCTGAAGACAAAAGAGATTCTTTCTTAGCATTACATTACCCATCATGTTGTTATTATTTACTTAACGAAGAGCGGAACATTTTGCAAATAGATAATTAAATAATATAATGTGGTTACAGCACTATTGGTGTCCCCCTGTACTGTGAAACAGAGGTTCCTGTATACTGTATACTGTATAATTAAGAGTCCTGTTGTGTCCCAGTCAGACAAAAAAAGGAATTAACTACAGCAATCAGCAACGAACTACAGTAAAATGCATTTTAATCAGCATTTTGAAAAAGTTGATGGTGAGGAAATGATCTCATCATGCCACATGACTTTGAACCGGTACATAATGTATGTACAGATATACAGTATTTTGCATGCACTCTTTTCTTAACTTTTTTTGACCTCTAATATCACAAAAATCATTCTGATCAGAGATTTCAGCTTAACTGGTAACATTGAGAATTCAGTCTAATCTTTGATTGGTTAAATGATTCTTTTTCTACCTATGAAATAGCGTGAACAATCAGGACCCATTCCCCAGCCAGGGGTCCAGTGCATTAAGTAAAGAGAGAGTTTTTCTCATGGACATTACCTGTTGGAAATGGATGCAGAATTTCCTGTAAAGGAACGTCAAGTACTATAATGTTACATATACTATAATGTTACCCCTCACATGGAGCAAACACATAAAGAAAGAACATGTATTCTGAAAAAAAAAAACAGCAGATCAAGTGTTTACATGATTAATATTCACCTACTGAATGTATTATTAAGGTTTTACATCACCCTTATTGAAAGCACATTCCGATCGGGCCAGAACAGGTCAGATTATTCTGCATGAGGTGGTTACATGATGCGTTTTTATTCCATTTGAGCTATTATTCCCGTTAATAGCGGCCTGACCTGTACAAACTAAGCACAATAAATGACTACAATCCAGACATCCAGACAAACCAAGATTATTTAGAGGTCCATTATTTAAAAAAATAATAATTTTAGCCTTACATCGTGGTGTATACAATCCTGATTACACCATCCAGATGTGTAAAAAACAAAACAAACGAAAGTGCTCTAATTCATATGATATCTACAAACACATCACCTCTACAACCTTTGCACAAATTAGTGTAAGTTAGATCAAGTTAAAAGTTATATAAATTAAAAATCGTCACACCATGATGACATAATGCAGTAGGAAATGACTTTTTTTTTTATTTCAAGTAGATGTGTGCATATTGTTGGCGAGTGTATTACAGTATATCTCCATTAACATTAACAAAATTAGCACTCTGCACATAAACACAGTTGTATTTATGTGTGTGTTACATTTTTTTTTTTCATTTGCATGTTTTCTCACCTTTGCGTGTGAACACGGTGCAAAGCGGATGGCCTTCACCATCGCCACATAATCCACTCAGGAGTACACACAGATGTTAGCTGGAACCCCACAGATGAATCCTGCATCCCATTTATAGCATGTGTGTGTGTGTGTGTGTGTGTGTGCGAACATAAGTGTGTGCACGCTCTGCCAGAAACAGCACGATTAAACCCAGTGCAATTAAAGGCATTAGCCTGAACCAGCTGCTTCATCTTTCTCCGAAAATTTACTTGTGGAACGTGTGGGCTTTAGTAATAGGTCAGCGTTTTCATCTGTATTCAGGATGTCATTCGGAATTCATAAGATGTCAACAAGGGATGAACAATTACAAGAGCATTTAGTGGCACTCTGAATAACATGAACTGTGAATCTCAGGCTTTTGAGTGAAACCCTGTAGCAGTGAGACGCAGCAGCTGAGCTTTTAGTGCATAAAAATCACTATTAGTCTATAATTTAGCCCAAGTGCAGGTGCAGTCTTACACTCTCGTATCTCATTATGGTTTTATCCACTTAAAAAAGAAAGAAAAAAGAAAGCTGAAGGACTGAAATTATAATAATTTAACATTTTAAGCTGTTTAAAATAGCGCAATATGCATCAATTTCGTTGCGTTTTATACTAAATTGAAGGAACACGGCACCTAAAAACACAGTAAATCTGTTTATATTTAAATACAGTACAATGGCGGAATATAAGTATATGATCATTTTTGGTTTTGGTATTTAATATGCTGCCAGTGCCAGTGTAAAAAAAATATTATTATAATAATTAGCTTTTTGCAGCATTCTGGTTCATTTTCAGACAGTTCCTCTTGGCATGTTCTCTTTAATTCACCAAAAAATAATGAATAATTTGAACATTTAGAATACAGAATGAGCCATGCGATGGATTGGCACCCTGTCCAGGGTACACCTCGTGCCCTTAGTCTCCAGACAGGGATAGGCTCCAGCAATGCCCCCCATGACCCTCTATACAGGACAAAGCGCTATAGACGATGAGTGAGTGAGTGAGTGAGTGAGAGAATATAAAATGTGCGCAATACATAGACAATATGCTCTAAACTGAATCAGCATAAGTATAAATTTAATTAGACTTTGCATTTAAAAAAAATAAATGTCTCTAAAAGAACAAAAGTTATGTAGCAATCCAGGCAGCTAATGAGGTGGAAAAGTAAATAAATGTAACTTGGTGCCTGTGTGACTTGCTGCAGCATTACTTATTAAAATGCTGTAATATGAAATATATAAGTACATCATTTACAGATGTACAGTACACAGCAGATGCAACAGTAAGACATATTATCGGGTAATATACTGTGTTTTACAGGCTACAAGACACCATTGGCCTCTAGTTATTTCCACCACCTTTAGCTTTCCTCCCAGAACTTCTGCTTCACAACTTCCTGAAATATTCCTGTGGTGTCAGGAAAGAAAAATGTGTTGATGTGACAACCTGGTCATTCAGTACATTCAGGTCGTCAGCTGATTTCATTTTATTGCCACATAACGTTGCTGAGCCTCGACCTGAGCAACTGAAGCAACACCAGATCATAACCATGTCTCCAGATGTTTGTATAGTGGCCACTAAACATGATGCATGACTTCATGTCCTTCCCTTCTTACCCTGATGCACACATCGCTCTGGAACAGAGTCGGTCTGGACACTTCAGACCACATTAGCTTTTTCAATTGCTCCAAAATCCAATCTTTATGATCCTAGCAAACTTTATATCTGATGAGTCTCACTAACGACTGGTTTTCTCATGGCCACACAGCTGTTCAGTCCCAGTCCTGTTATTTGTCATCATATTGTCCAAGTGCAAATGCTCTAACTTTCACTGTCACAGTCGATAGGTTACTCCAGCAGTTAATGAATTATCATGAACATCATGGATATTTTAGCGGAAATGATGTAATAAGTGGACACACTTACTCAACAAGATTTTAACTTGCCAGATTTTATCTTGTGCTCCAGATAGTTTGCTAGTTAGCAATGTTCCCACTCTGTTCTTTACAAAGTACACTATGTGTCGGTCCTCCTTTTTTATTTCTCTGAGAGTGCTTTAGTGCAGAGGTCTTGGGGAAAGATCTTGTTCCTGAATTATAAAAAGAACATCCCTAGCCAATTTTCTTTTTTGCTGTTGAGTCACACTAAATGCACAGCTTGACATAAGCCTTCATCATCCCATATTAACCACCCTATCCTGTAAGGGTCACCGTGAGCCGTTAGAGTGGATCAGTATTAATATGCTTTTTTTTTTTTTAGGTTTGACATGGAAAAAAATAAAAAGATTCTCTAAGAAATATGTTTTTTTTTTTTTTTTTTTACTGTAATACTGGGGTGATCTTGTCCATATTGAAAAATAATGGTATTATAATAATAGTAATAATGCCTGATTGTAAATGCTGATTAAAGGAACATGGAAGCTGTGTTACTATTTTTAAAGAATCACAGCCGGTATTTTACATTTTCCACACACAGACAGAACAGAAAACAGATTTCTCAGACCAAAGGAAAAACCGAGCTGGCTGGCCGTGTCATTACTCGGTCAACAAAGCATGCTGAGCCTCCCCTTAACGACGAAAGCTTAAATCCTCATCCCACTATGACGCGGGCAAAGACTCGACTCGCAGCATGTAGCTATCTAGCAGGAGGAAGCAGATTGTGACAAATCGGACCTTTAAGTCATGCTGATCAGCCTTGCAAGGGCACTCACCCAGTTCCCTCACACTAGGGCACGAGAAAAGTTATTCTAAGCAGGTTTAAACGGAGACTATTTTCCCATTTAACACTTGTTCTCGGATCAATAAAGCCTCCAGTTGGCTCTGTAACAAGTATGGAGAGCAAGGCACATGAGTAAGAGTCTGAGGAAAGGGGGGTAAAAAAAAAAAAAAAAAAAAAAAAGTGTGGCATTTTTCCTGTTCGTGTCGCTTCACATGCTGACAAATAGTTATTTCTTTTAAATGGAAAATGACTGGATTTTTTTTTCGCTTATTTCAAAAGCACCTGATGCACACAAAGCCGCTTTACAGGAATCTAGATATAAATTATTGTAGATGTCTAAGGAGAAGAACTGACAATGGCAAGGGAAAACTATTTTGCAGACTCAAAGGGAAGCCATCTTCTTCAAATCATTACTGCATACCATCAAAGAGAGAAAAGCCAAACAGAACTACATGCAATGAAAGGAAACAGACTGGCCACTAAGTTCTTATTGTGAATAACAATCCTAGGATGAGCATAAAGAGAGTTTATGATCAAAGTATCCAATAGCAAATGAGGGTGTAAACGTAAAATGTGCATTTGGCAATTTAAAGATTTTTTTCCTAGACAGTGCTTGGAGCTGGTACTGTATGTGAACGAGATTTCTATCCACTCACTCGCACTTAAATATACCAATAGTAGAAAAGACAATGGTGATGGCATCATTGTAAAATGTTTATTCTCATAGTAAGTCACCTGAACCCCAGTATGGCCACGTTAGATAATGGAGGATATAAAGGGGAACGTGCATGTGTGATATTCTACAGTACACTGATCGGACATACAGTAACATTACAATCATTAACATTAAAACCACCTACTATAGGTTTTAAGTTCTTCTTGGAGATCAGTCCCTGCTATTCTGTTATCACCCAAATGAGGAGTCTGGTTCCTCTCAAGGTTTCTTCCTATTGCCATCCCAGGGAGTTTGTCCTTGCCGCTGTCGCCGTAGCCCTTGGCTTGCTCATCAGGCACCATTAGATCACTATGCTCTGTATACATTTATCCTTCCTCCTACACATTTCCACATTTCTCCTTTTAATTTTGTGAACCTGCTTTGAGACAATGACCATCGTTAAAAGCGCTCTATAAATAAAATTGAATTGAATTGAATTGTGCCACCAGGGTGGCTCTGGCCCCCTCGGACCGTGACTCTGCAGGGGTGTCTGGCACCAGGACATTGGCAGCGGATCCTTTGGCTGTTAGCGGGTGCGGGGTGGGCCTCAGTGGAGCATTCCATGGGTGTCAGATTGAGATGTGGGGAGTTTGGAAGCCTCATTTCCTGCTGGGACCCGGGCCATCATTGTGTACTGGGTCCTGGGAGACTTTGGTGCACTGGGTGTTCTGGTGCGTTTCTGTTGTGGCTCGCATTAACTTGTCTCAAACATATGTGATTTGCGCTGCATTGGTTTTTCTATAAGATCAGACCAGATGGCCTGGGGCATGAGCCTTGGGTGCCCATGATCCTGTCTCTCATGATCCTGATTAATGATCCTGATTATTATTACTATTTTTATGATAGTTCAAGCACTGTGTTGTATTGTCAAAAGCAGATCATTGAAATCGAGTGAAAAGTCATTGAAAATGAACTTATGAATGTATGCATTTAAGGGGAAGATGAGAAGTCTGCAGAAGAAAGCAAAGCCAAGCAAGAGAAGGAGAAGCATGAGGAAAAGAAGAGCGATTCAGAGGAAGTCTCTGGTAGTGCCGGTAAATTCTCTATTAATTTTGCACGCAGGCATGAAGATCAAGACAATATTTCCATCACAGTACACACATCAGATTCACACTGACAAACGTGATACCTAAGCAGTCAATCTCTCAGAGATTCCTAAGCATTTTGTGGTTCAGAATCTTGACAGCTATTTTAATCTGAGCTTTTCTGTAGCGTTTAGTGATTGTGTACGAACGTATGCCCACGCTCCCTGCCTTGTTTTCTTTCCGGATAATTCAAACCAAGTTATAGATATCCATTTTCTATTCCTAAGCAGCATTCAGATTTGTCCCTAGGCGCCATTATTAAAAATGATAACTGTAATCTGGCTGCCTGCTGGCCGTGCAGTTCAGACTGGCTGAGTTTGAAAGGGCTAATAAAATAGGCAGACACTGTTGGGCTGTTTGAATTATGGATCAAAACAGTTTGAGGACTGAATTAGAATAGGACTGAGGCAGATTTATCAAATCCTTCAGTTTGTTAATCCTACTTTCGCACTCCAGGGGCCGAGAAGGAGAAGAGTGGCGGAGAGAAGACTGAGAACGCTCCAGCTGATACAAAACAAGAAGATAAGCAAGGTACTGTCCTTTTTTTTTTTTTTTTTTTCATTTTTGAATTTATTCAGAATTTAAAATCTGTACATGTGCATTTACTTCTGTGGACAGTGGTACAGGGATTAACTGTGGGATTTGAACCAACAATTATTTTTGGCAGTAGTACAAATATGATGTCTATACAAGCAAGAATGATGTGATTGGAAGTCATAAGAGAAAGATACAACCTCTACACCTGTCTTTAACCCTCGTTGTTCAGGTCATAGTCGTGTAGGTGATCTCCAAAAACTGAATTGCACGTACACTGTTGTTGTTAGTCTTACGGCTGCTCCCGTCAGGGGGTCACCATGGCGGACCATCTGATCTGCACTCAACTTGGCACAGGTTTTTACGCCGGATGGTCTTCCTGACACACCCTTTCCCATCCGGACTTGGGACCGGCACTGCATCCAGTGGCTGGGGTTTGGGCATTGGGTGTAATGAGTAATGAGTAACGAGTCATTGATGAAAAATACACTTCCCAAAGATGTTCCCTAATTACCACGTTTGACCAGTTGATGGTCATGCTCGAGTGCCAGCTTGGAAGCAGGGGGATTTGACCTCACAACTATCTGATCAGTAGTCCAAAGTCAGCACTCCCACAAATATAATACATGCTCATAGGTTGTATCAATTAACACACTCTGGCACACTCTGTTCACAAATTGATTTTCAGGCTGCAGAATGAATTGATCGATGCAGAATGAAATGAATTGTGCCTCAGTAGTAGCGTTGGTGAGATTTTTCTTTTTTTTTTTATCTTAAATGCAGTGTTGAGAAACAGTCCACCAAGCAGTAATATCCAGTTAACAATGGTGCTTCTCACACTGCAGCCCACTCAATGACTTAGCAGCACAAAAATTAAAGTGTAGCTCTTTTAAACAGCTACATGTAAATAGATCCGGCTTTGCAAAGGCCAAGGAAAGAAAGGGCTGCAGAATTGAAAATTGAGTCCCATCTCTCTCTCTCTCAGACAGGTGAAGATTTAAAGTAATGCCCCCCAGAGCCTCAGTCGCTTTAAATGAGCTTGGCACTGAGTTGGACGAAGTGTGTCCGGGCTCTGATCGTATATCACTGTTTAGAGAACACACAATGTCTTGAACTGTCCGTTTCATATTATATTTACGTTTTTTTTATTTTTTTATCACATATTAATGATTTTTGGACACTTGCGGTTAAGGTGCTGTGCAGAAGTAGATCTTGAATGAATCTTAATTATGTGTGTAATTGGAATGTAGAAATCTTTTAAGCTATAAGGCAAGACTGAGTGGGCTAAGTGTTTGAGAGGAGAGAGAGAGAGAGAGTTGGCGGAGAGGTGTAGGGTGTTAAAGTCGAGCTAAGTGTGTGTGGGAGGAAACCTTGAACAGACAGGAGCGGAAGCAGGCCAGCCACACAGTCACTCACTCAGTTACTCAGTCACTCACACGTGTACTGTACTCACACTCACACCAGGCTGTCCATATGCCTGAGAAACAGAGATCCTGCTTGGACATACTCCATTTATTCAATCTTCTTCTTTTTCTGTCTCTCTCACCCTCTTATTGTCTGTCCTTTCTCTGTTCTCACTCTTGACTGTCTTTGCACTTTTCGTTCTCTTTCCCACCAGAAGGTATATTTATTGTGAAGAAAAAGTGTATTTTAAACAATCGTGCTAAAATGTGTTATTTTATTACGTGTAAATACTTCCAAGTACTGTACATTTTATATATTTATATTACTATATTTTACAAAAAAATGGTTAGTAGGCTTTCAGAGAGAGAAGAGGCTGGTGAAAGAACAGGTTACAACATAAGTGAGAACGGTCTTTTACCGTGATGTAAATGTTTTTTTTTTTTTTCCTAAACTGGAACGAAAAGGAATCCTGTTTCAGCATGACCATGCATCTGAGCATTAAGCGAGATCCATGGTATCCCAAGGTTGTGATAGAAGAACTCGAGTGCCCTGCACTCAGCCTTGACCTTAACCCCACTGAACACCTTTGGAGAGAACTGTAACTCCGAGTGCAGGCCAAGCGTCCTCACTCAACACTGGTGACTGATCTTGTTAATGCTCTTGGGGCTGATTGCACACAAATGCCCACAGCCATGCCATGCCATGCCAACTGAAATTTGGTGTAAAGCTTTACCAGAGGAGTGAAGGTTCTAATAACTTCAACAGGGGAATAAATCTGAATCACATACAAACTTTCAGCCGTATAGTGTCCATGATCCATGTTCTCATTTTTAATTTATTTAAACTAGGGAATTAATCAAAAACTTTGTTTTGGCTTTTCCTGTCAAGGGGTCGCCACAGCGGACCATACGATTCGCACACAACTTGGCACGGCTTTTATGCCAGATGCGCTTCCTGGTGCGATCCCCCCATTTTTCTAACCGGGTTTGGGACCAGCACTGCATCCAGTGGTTGTGCAGTATGGGGTGTGGCAACCCTCCATCGGCAGGGCTCGACCCAGGAGCTCAGATTGCCAAATCAACAACCTTAGCCATAGCCACTTGAGGCACCACTCCTCTTAAACCAGGGAATTAATAAATGGCCTACAGGTAGTCCCTGACTTATGAACGGGTTCCATTCCGGGAGCATGTTTGTAAGTCTGATTTGTTCTTAAGTCCGACAAGGAAAGTCTTATACGCCTTTGACACGAATATACAATGTGAAGCATACCAATCCACTTGACTAAATCTGTCCCCTTTCCCCACTATGCCAAAAACCTAAGGAAATTAATCTCACACAAATGTAACAGTGATGTCTCTGCGCCTTTAAATCATTTTGTCTCAGAGCTGTTTTCCAGTGTATTGGACAATGAACTCTGTTTTGTTGAGGATTTTCCGAAATTAGGCTTATTTACCATTAAGACAGCTTTACAGGACAGCCATTTTCTGTCATCGTGCATCTGGACTGAATGATTGAAACCGGTGAGGCCCGACTCATTTCTCCTCATGCACTCCCACACACACACGCACACACATACAATATACCGGACTTACACACTGAACATATTGTATATAATTGTAAATATTGGTATCTGGTGCATTGGTATTTTTTGTACAATACACGTGAGCTTCCTCCGTGATTGAACCGGAAGTAGAACCACTGTCCATTCGTATCTTTGGAAATTCATAACTCGAATGGGGGACTACCTGTATATCCAATTTAATAAGACTTCTTGAGCAGCATTTTTTTCTTAAGCAGCATCGTTTTTAGGTTCTAATTTCATTTTTGTAGAAACGGTGACACATACTATCACTGGTTAGTTAAATTTACGAGATTGGATATGACCTCAGCATCTGCAAGCATCCATATAGTGTATTGTTTATTTATTTATTTATTTATTTCTCTTATGTATATTTAATAGTGGCCATTTTTAAGATGGTTGCTACTATTATTACTGCATTACTTGTAGTTTTGCACATGAGGCTTTTACATAATTGCCATAAAATTCACCACAGCTCTTTCAAATCTATTATCCTCAATAAAATGATCAGCGTAGGCATGCAGAAAGGTCGGTGCACAGCATTTACTAAAGGTCAGATGTTTTCATCTTTTGTGTGATGCTCTACAATTTCATCTTTGCATCATAGAGCAGTAAAAAGCATGAAATGGATGTAAGCTATAATGTTAGGGGTGTTTTATATAGCTCTGTAATTGTCCCTGGAAATAATACAAGTGTGTGGGAGGTCTGCAAGGATTTAGCTTTTCTTAAAAAGAAAAGACTTATTATGGTGACCGTTGTGCTGTTAAGTACAGTATATGAGAAAATTAAACTTTCATGAGCTAAGCAGATTTTGTTAGCTCCTGCTGATGATAAGCAAAGATTTCTCCTGTCTTTCCTGCTTTTTATATTAATACCATTGTGTTTTAAAAAGTGCTCTACTTTAGTGGATATATTTTTATATAAGTGACTTGAAGTGTGTCAAAAAAATTATATATGTATACAGTGTACTTAAGTCTAGTTTGGTACACGCAGCTACAGTCATGGGCAAGACTGCGGACTTGACTGGTTGTCCAGAAAACGATCATTGACACCCTCCACAAGGAAGGTAAATCACACAAGCTCATCACTGAAAGGGCGGGCTGTTCGCAGAGTGCTTTATTGAAGCATATTCATGGAAAGTGGATTGGAAGGATCATTGTAATTGTACTTAACGACAACAATTGTCAAGCAAAGCAATTGAAGAACTTGGAACTTTACAAGGTTCACATGGAGTGGAGTGAGGCTGGAGTCAGTACATCAAGAGACATCTTCAGGGAATGAGTTACAACTGTCGCATTCCTAGAATCAAACCACTCGTGAACCAGAGACAACATCAGAAGCATCTTAACTGGGCTAAGGAGAAGAAGAACTGGACCATTGCTTAGTGATCCAAAGTCTTCTTTCCAGATGAAACTAAATTTTGCATTTTATTTAGCAATCAATGTCCAAGAGTTTTAAGGATGAGTGGAGAGACACAGAATCCAAACAAGTCCAGTGTGAAGGTTTCACCAGGTCATCTGCTGGTCTACTGTGTTTTAACAAGCTCACAGTCAGTGCAGCAATATACCAGGAGACCACTTCCTGATTCAGTCTACTGACAAGCATTTATAAGGATGCAGATTTTCCATTTCCAGCAGGAATTAGCATGTGGTCACAGTGTTAAAACTACCACTAACTGGTTTGCTGACCTCAGGATACTACTGTGCTTGATTGGCCAGCCAACTAGCCTGACCTGAACCCCCATAGAGAATCTATGAGCGATTAACAAGAGGACGATGAGAAACGTCCAACCCAACAGTTAAACTGAAGGCTGCTATCAAAGCAACATAGTCTTCAATAATGCCTCAGCAATACCAGAGGCTGATCGCCTCGATGCCATGCTATATTTATGCAGTGATTCCTGCGAAAGAAGCACTAATCAAGTATTAAGTGCATAATTAAACATAAATTTCAAACGTAGAAGATTTCTGTATTGTAAATCATTTTTGTTTGATCTAAGGAAATATTCTAATATTTTGAGGTACTGGATTTTTACTTTTCATGCACTCTAAGCTGTAGTCATCGAAATTAATGCTAAAAAAAAGGCTGGAAATATTTCACATGATGTATAACGTACTTAAAATATTAGTTAATTTATTTTGTTAAATTATGATGAGAAAATGTATGTAACATAAAAATGATAGATATTTGTCTCTTCATTGTAAAAAAGTAGTTCTTAGAATTTCTTCTAAGTGCTTAGGTGCATGATTAACTTATAGCTTATAATGTTTGGGTTTTTCTTGTGTCTTTGGAGAAAGTCATGTGTTTTCTATATTTTCTAGAAAAAGCAGAAAAACAGTTAATTAAAAGACATTTTTCTGTATATGTTCTTCCAAAGCAGCGTTTCTCATCCCAGGTCTTGGAGTACCCCCTGCATGGTTTAGTATTTTCTCATTTCCAAGCACGTCTGACTTAACTAATCAGCTAATTAACAGCGTTTTCTGAAATGATGTAGGTAACGCAGAGAAGGAAAAAAAACACTAAAATGTGCAGGACAGGGGGTCCAGGACCAGGTTTGAGAACCACTGATTTAAATGAAGGAGTATTTAATGAATAAGTTATGTAAGTTTCTTCAGTAGGCTAGGTCATGACGAGCATATGAGAAGAAAAGGATGACTGAAAACACGACTGAAAAGTGGAAACGCATTTATTTCAAGCAATCGTACACATCAAACATATGCATCATTTTGCCCTTGGAGCACAGAATACAAACATGTCAACAGGAAGTGTAGGCATCATAATCTGCATAATGCTTTGAGGTGTCTGTCAAGAACATTCACAGAGATCTTTCCTGGTTATTTCAATGTCAGACTTAAATCAAACAGAACCCGTTTCCAATCTTGTTTACCCTTCCCCTTTGTCTGTGATAGTCTCATCCTTCGATAGTTCAATGGTCCTTTATATACTTTTGAAGTATTTGCCTTTTTCATTACTGAAAGCTCCATCGATTTCTTTTAATGAACTGATTTCCTAGTGCTTCGTTCAATCCATGAGCCAAAAGGGCTTATCAATGTGCAGCTGATTGAAATCAGTAATACAAGTGACCACGGTGATGTGTCTGTATACATTCGCTGGCCCTCAGAGAGAAACTGTACCTGTCAACTTTACAATTCATCTCCAGTAATGTTCAATAGAAATGATGAAATCGCTGTTTAAAGGTTATGGTTGGACTTTGGCTCAAGGAAATGTCCCAAGTACCAAAATCCCATTTTCCCAAATTCTATAGTAGCTGTGGTAGAATTCTTAACATTTGTTACTTGTAACTAAACTTTGAGATAAATTTTTCAGACAAAGCTCTCCGTTCTCATGACCGGTCCGACAGAGATTACCCTTTAAATTCAGATCATTAGATATTTGCAGAGGCTACGAAAAAAAAATTTGCCCTAGAAATGTCCTTGTAAACTCTTATTATGGTGCAGGGTGGATGCGTTTTGACTGGAGATGTTGGTGGCACTGGACAGGGTTGAGGGTGTGTGAGGAACATGCATTTTCAATGTTGCGTGGAGGAAAAAAAGCTGCATCTCCCAGATTCTGTGGTTAGGTGAAGTTACTTATAGGTATCTAACTAAACTTTTAGAACTGAATTTCAGACAAAGCTCTGTTTTCAATACCTGTCAAGCAAAAATTTAACTAAATCAGACTTTGGCTTCAAATTTTTCAAACTCAGCAAAGGAGGTATTTGAAGACACTTTGATCTTGTAAGGCTATAGTTCTGTAGTTGAAGCTGGGATTCAGGAGAAAAATGCAGAGCTTCCCAGGCTTGGAACAGTGGAACTGCTCTTTACTCTTAATGACATATGTTGTGGGAGGTACTGCAGGAGTATGAGGTGTCTGTCTGGGTCACTACTTTCTACAATCCAGCCTGTGTACGAGGGCATTTATGAATGTGGATGGCTGCTTTGGCAGTAAGGTAAAAATGTGGGTCATATCAAGATGAAGTAAAGGAAGGCATTTTTTCCAAGTAGCATTGTTCTCTTGGCAGCTGGAGCCTCTAAACACATGTAAACGTTTTGTGAATGCAAAGTGGCTGGGAAGAAAATCTCTGGAAAAACTCCAAAGGCCTTGGTGGAAAAGACTTAGCTCCTCCACTGAGGTCAGGTTAGAGACCTTTTCCCCTGGCGACAATGAAAGGTTGAAGAACTTGACAGTCCAGGAGAGGCTTTTCTTCTCTGAACAGTGAAGAGTGGTTTGGGTAGCTTATAAAGATGTCCACTGGTCTACTGGTCTGCTCCCGCTAGATCTGTATGAGGCATGTCCCACTGGACAGAGATCATGGAGCAGACACAGAACCCACTGGAGAGATTAATGCCTCTGAGTTGTCTTGGGAACGTCTGGAGAATCTGTGGCTGGGGATTGAAAAGTCTGGTCTGACCTTCTCAAACTGTTAAACCCTTTTAAGAAACACGATGAAAAACAAAACAATTAAAATACTCCTTTAAAAAAATAAATAGGAGCATAATGAACCTAGACATAATAGAGTCAGTCCATCTGCTCCTGATGGACAAACCCCATCAAATCTGCTCACGTGTGCTCTCCTGTATCCCAGTGGCCCAGTTAGCATCAAAGCTAACATGAGGGAAGAGAAGCCTCTTACCTGTGTCCCTGAGTGCAGCTTTGAAGATTTGCTTTTGATCAGAACCTTCATCTATCCTGTTGCCTTTTAGGTTGAGATTCGGGGCAAAGATGGGAGGAATACATTTGGTGAATATGTCAGTGCACGCAAACAAGGGAAAAGAGTGATTCGTAAGGTGTGTGATTTGTGTCTGATTATGCAAAGGACGTTTTTTTTTTTTTTTTTTTTCCCCAGGCTTAATTAACATATTCCTTTGTCTCTGGTTTTGTTTCTCAGCCCCGTACACTGTATTCTACACCCACACCCTAATGGTGCCTGCTGCATTTTCAGATTGCAGAGACCTTTTTGAAACGAGCCATCTTAATTAAGGAAGCGCACTCAAACTCCTTCGGATATTCATGACAGCGAAATCATTCGAATAGGAATTTTTAATTAATGTAGCAACCGTCTCATGCTCTTTATGACCTACAGTATGCATGAACTTTAACCAGTTTCGCAACCCTGTTCATGTCTCTCTCTTTTTTTCTTTTTTTCTCTTGTCATTTTCTTTGCAAAGGCCAAGTAACAAGCATGGACAGCAAGGAAGCAGGCACTCAAGGATTAGTGGGGGCCAAGGTTGAGGTTGAGGGTAAGCCTCAGCATCATCTTTTTTCTGTCTCTCCATACACCATGCAGATCTGTCTCTGGAAAATGAGTGTGAATATGCCAGATTAAACTTTCTCCGGCGTTATCAGCAAAGCTTATTTTATTCCACAGATATAGATTTTATTTTAATAATCTTGGTTCACTAAAACGTTATCGCTCAAACAAGTCATGGACTTTTTTTTTGCTCATTTTTGTCCATACAGTAAGTGTGCAGAATAATGATTAATAATGCTGATACCAGACTAATAATAAATGTTCCTCTTACTGCTCTTGTAATGCATGTGTGTGTAACTAGTGGATGTAAATGGGCTAAGACTCAGAGTCCATACACCTGCACTGTGCATTTAAACTGTCATCATAACTAATAATAATGCTTTCCTGTTAAAACAAAAGCATGGGCTTGTGGGAGAATGATCTCTCTACTTATCAAATACAGTTGAGCTAAGAGCATACTAGGGTAATTATATAATGGACTTTTGCTTTCACGTTGTTACCATCACCCCCCAATTTATTTAATAGCTTTTAGTGCTAGATTTTTTTCTCTCTCTCTCTTTCTCTTTGACATTTCCGCTTGCTTCCTGAACTCTGACCGTAAATACCAGTGCTTCACCACGTACAAAGATTTTCTTGGCAAATTTGCATTTCTTTTGTGTTTTTACCTGGTGAAGCCCTCAATCTCAAAGACGGCCTATGTGCTTGCATCGCTAGTGGCTTTTCACTATGCTAAATAATTCAGAGTGTTCAGTGAGGACCTAGCTACCTGTGACAGCTCAGTTTAGCAGGTATGTAGGTCACGCCAAAGCTCAAACCTTTTTTTTCTTTTTCTTTTTGCATCTTGTTTGCTTTCACTTCTCTTTTTATGACTTTTTTCCCTCTATATTTAAAGCTCCCCTTACAATTTACATCTTATGTCTTTATTTTATTCTACCTGAAAATTGTGCATTATTTTTCCTGTATATGGAAAAAGCAGAAGACTAAAATATTAAATAGCTTAATAGTCATTTTAAATGTCTATTTCAGAGATGGCATTTAATTGAACCATTTACAGCAGTCTGAAACATCTCTCTCTTTCTTTCTCTCTATACTGTGACTCAGGAAGCACCGCAGACATGAGGCAAGGTCTTAGATTGAAAGAGTTTTATATATATATATATATATATATAAAATAATAAAAGGGACAATTTAGGAAGGCAATGAGAATTATGAAGAGGAAATGTAAGAAATATGTACTGTGAGGAGAAAATAAAAGTGATCAGTGTTCTGACCCACATGATGGCACGAAGCTGGTGAGCTGTGGCACTTGGCAGAAATCGCTAGCCTGACAGTGTGTCCAAACTTTTGACTAATACCGTACTGCACATACACTCACCAGCCACTTCATTAGGTCCACCTTGGTAATACTGAGTTGGACCCCTTTTGTCTTCAAAGCTGCTTTAGGTTTATTCTTCATAAAATAGATTGAACATGCAGTCGCTGCAGATTTGTCAGCTGCAAATCTCCCGCACCACCACGTCCCAAAGGTGAGCTATTGAGATTAAGATCTGCCTTGTCATGTTCAAGAAAAAAAACTATTTCAGACTATTTTAGCTTGAAGACATGGTGCGTTATCCTGAAATCATAAAGGGACGGACACAACCCGCAACAATACCCCGATAGACTGTGGCATTTAAACAACAGGTGTGAAACGTTGTTAAAAGGTAGGATGCATCCATGTTTTCATGTTTTTTTACACCAAATTCTGACCCTACCAACTGAACGTTGCAGCAGAAATCGAGACTCATCAGACCTTCTGCCTTCTGTTCTCAAAATTTTTAGTTTCTGAAATATTCGCAACATCCATGTCATAAAGTCAGATTCCAGTTTTTCTACATTCTGATGCTGAACATGTACACACACACACACACACACACACACACACACACACACACACACACACACACTCATGCCAATCTCAATATAAATTATCATGATAATATAGTTTATTGTATTAAACCTTTTCAAACTGTACACACTTCAGTTTATCCCTGTCTAACAGCTGCTCTCTAGGCAAACTGTCCCACACTCCTGCTCTCATCTTAATGCACTGAGTGTAACCTATAAGGCAGCTGGCCCCATGTTCTCTTTTCACTCCACTTTAAGGGCCTCATGTTTTCCTAACAATGTCCTTTCTCCCTTGTTGGATAGAAAGATCTTTCAAGGCAGCCAAGAGCCCTTTGAAAAAGCTCTGCTTACAAAGCCAACTCTAACATGCACATCTTGTAATGTTGTGTAAATGTCCCAGCAGTCTGGTGTTGCTTTTTGCCCCCATCTCTCGCTCTCTCTCTCTCCCTCTTCTGCCTCTTTGGTGACAAAAGGCCGACTACAGACAAGAGGGTCACGTTTTTTTTTGTCATCCACTAAAGGAACGAGCATCTGCGGTATTTATGACCCGCCTCCGACCCCAATTGCTTCTCAGCTCACTAGGTTTTAATTGGCTTCGATTGTCCAGAGCTTTATCATCTCACAGCAATAAAGCAGAGAGAGCGGGTAGGGGCACCTCCTAGATATTCAAGTATTTCCCACAATGCTTCTCTCCAATCATTCATTCATTGGTGCTATAACCACTCGAGTTCCTACAACCCTCGGATATTTACACATGAAAATAAGGGTTTGTTCTTCACATTTAGCACTTCATTAACTCTGTAGGCCTTGCAGCTTCTTAAAGGTCGGTTGGAAGTGTTTCCCATAAATGCAGGGAGCTCTGGGAATGTATGTTTTAATAAAAGGTGAAACACTGCGGTGACCTCAGTGCATGGAGTACACACAAGAGTACACTACTTCATTATTTAACAAAAACCAAAGCAGGTTTTATTCATTAGGAACTTGTTTTTTTATTAATTTTTTTTTTGAATTTTTAAGAAATCCTCATATATGAATGTCTTATTCACACGTTTCCTTATATTGTTTTTTTTTTTAAATACAAATCACACAATTCAAATAAATAACACCATGAAGCAAAGTTACAGTTACCTCCCCAAAGTATTAAATGCTTTTTTAGCATTTAATTGCTCTCATCGCAGCAACTTCTCAATAATTGCACTTTTTAATTTATTAACGAACGACAACTTGTGCTTTTATTTATGTTAAAAAAAATTTATTACAGTTGCATTTAACATTGTGTATCCATGACATCCACGCAGCTATAAACAACTATTCTCTCTCTCTTGGTGTTAACAAATAATAAAGAAGCTGCCTCTCATGTTGCAAAGAAAACAAAACACAGATCCCATGAAACTTCTTCTCTACGGGTTACTTATAAAATGTTTCTCTATATCAAAGATTGCTCTTCGTTGCATAATAGCACATTTTTGAATCCGTTTAGGTTTTTCCCAATGATTGTTGTAGTGTCTGTAGTCCCTGTGAACACGTTGTTACTATAGAAACCATAATTTATTCAAATGTTCGCATTAATATAATAAATATATGATTTATTTAATGATAGAGTGTTAATTATGTCCGAATGACATAAAGTAAAAGTGGAAAAATATTTGACGACAAGTGTTTTTCCTTATTTTAATACCATTTGTTAAGATTGTGTTCTGTATAAATCAGATCAGTTCTGATCATTTTCGGACCTGTTATACAGTACCTGCTTCCCTTTCCTGTAACCGAGCCTTTATGAAAAAGTTGTCATTGTGTCTTAGGCAGACAGCCCGCGCGCGGTATGACAAGGATGTGACAGTCGGTGTTAACACGAAGGTTACCATCGATTGTAAGTCTCACGGACGACTAGGCTCTGATGAGTAAAACATCAATATTTCTGCTTTTTGTTCATCACGCACGCTCAAAGAGGTCTCTTGTTAAAACTGTATTTCTGCGCGCCACAAAAAACCATGCTGATCTTTCCTAGATACTGTGCCCCATGTGAAAGGTTATAACCAGCTCTTCATTGCCTGGTGCGATATCGAGCAGACTTTGTTCAATACACGCATGATGGGTTTTTGTGACTGCCTCAAAGCATTGCGCCTTGTGCTCGTTTTAAAGGAAGACTTTTCGATTAACCCTGAGAGTCAGGTCTGAAAGGGATCCTCGGAGGTGCCAGTCACATGTCACTGGTTTGATTACATGCATTTTCTGTCCCCGGTGCGTTTCTGTTTTCTTTGTTGTGGCTAGATAAGCTGAAAGTCAGAGAGCATGAAATGTGCATGAAAGGAGAGCACATAGTCCAAGCTCTGATAGTTTGTAGAATAACTACCTACATTTACCAGCCACCTCATTAGAGATTCGTAAACCCAGGCAGTGTGACCAAGGAGATGTAATATAGGCCGTTAGGTATAAATGGGCTACAAGGGGTAAGCGGCGTTTAAAAAATGGGTAATACTTATTTCCCCCACTATATATATATAAAATCATTTGGAACATGGAGTGTGTATATATATATATATATATATATATATATATACCATGTTCCAAATTATTACGCAGATGATATCTTTCCCTGATTTTCATAATTAGTCAATGCAAATGACAGTCAGTATAATTTTCAAGTCATCAACCATTAG
>JAQMYL010000038.1:29914269-29930234 GCA_030014365.1 Clarias pachynema
TTGAGACAGAATATCAACCAAAAATCCAGAAAAAGCACATGATACAAATGTTATGAATTAAGTTGCATTTCAATAAGGGAAATAAGTATTTGATCCCCAAGCAAAACATGACTTAGTACTTGGTATAGGAACCCTTGCTGGAAAGCACAGTGGGAAGACTGAAGAGGGAACCCATCCTCATTTGGGTGATAATGGATAGCAGGGATTGATCTGCATCATACTGTGTGAGACTGAAAGTTCAGTATAATGAAATCCACCTTTGCTGTTATACTTAATAGTGTAATATCCTCCACTCTTCTGGCAAGGCTTTCCACTAGATTTTTGAAAAGTGGCTGCAGGGATTTTTGTTCATCTGGCTAAAAAAGACAATGCAGCATTCTGCGAGGTTAACTTCAGCCAGCGCTTTGTGCAGGACATTCAAGTTCTTCCGCTCCATCCTTAACACACCGGGTCCTCATGGAGATTATTTTGTGCAAAGTTTCATTGACATGCTGGAACGGCATTGATGTTTGGGCCCTTTAGATGCAGTAAAGAGAAACTGTAATGCTAAAGCAAATCAAGGGAAATTATAGACAATTGTGTGCTTCCAACCCTATGGCAGACATTTTGGGAAATCCATAATAGAAGTTTGATGCGTCCATCAAAATTAAATTTGTCGCATGTCCTTTATAGCACAGGGGAATGATTTTTTTTGTGTGTGTATCCCAGTAAGGAAGCTGGGGTCAGAGCTCAGAGTCAGACAGGGTTAAGGGCCTTGTTCAAGACCTCAAAAATGCCATTTTGGGGATGCTACCGCTTGGACCCCCCCCCCCCCCCCTCCCCCATCATTAATCCAGAGCCATAACCCTTTAAGCCACCACTACATGTGTTGTAGATTACTATCCCAATTGCCGATTTTTCAGACCGTCTTTAGAAGAGAAGTGAACAGGCTAAACTCACATTGTCCAAATAAAGTAGAAATGACAGAAAAGGACAAATAATAGAACCATCATACAGGTTGTGTGGTTCGAACCAAAAAGCTAACCATATGTTAGCGCAGTGCTTACTACAGTATGTATGTGCTCCTACATAATGTTTGAAATTTCGACATTTCAATTTCTGCCATTTGGGAGATGCCCTTATCCAGAGCGACTTACATTTATCCTATCATACATCAGCGTGGTTGAGGACATTCTCCAGGGTCCAGAAGCTCGGTGATCCTACGGTTTGAGAAACCTCCAACACCTGGACCACTGAGCTCCCCCTGCTTTTATGCTTATGAAGAGACCTTGTGCTTCAAGGCTGAACCATAATGTTTTAACAATTTTAAAAGTAGATGCTTATGTAATTGTGGAATTGCTTTAACATTCCCATTTAACATTAAAAACCAGTCATTACTGATTCGAATACAGGCTCCTAGTATATTCCTGGTTTTGACTAAGACTCATTATACTGTACATTACTCACTATACCTTATATTTCTCTCAAAATCCATAGGCTCAAGGAACCATAACAGTTTCGCTGATATCATTGGAAATGTATTCATAAGAAAGTTGAAGTCCACCCCTTAGTATAAGCAGTACAGACCACTGATCTTTTTTTTTTTTTTTATACATTTTTTCCTCCCCTAGTCCTTGCTTCATTCAGGTTTGCCTCTCTTAAAAGATATCATCATGAAATGAAGTGATGTTGATGGCAGGGAACTCGTGATCACTCTGATGTAAGAGTGAGTCAGTGACAGCGCTATAGTGCCCTCTTAACCGGCTGCTTCAGCTTTTAGCGGCCCGTACGGGAGTGTGTGAGTGCGTTTGTGGGTGGCACGCTCTCTTTTAAGCACGCTTAGATGAAGTGAGAGTGGCTGCAGCTGTATTTGATGAGTAGTTTCAGGTGCGCTTTATTCTCAAGCTGTTTACGCGTTAGCAGAATTGAATTACTGAGTATTAGCTATACGGGAAATTGCTCAATTACCTAATAGTTAATGTTACTTAGAATAGAAAAGATCAGAAGCCAGGACCTGATTTATACACTCTCATATAATGTGTGCAAATGGGATAGATTGTGCACAGAAACTTGGGCGGGACTTAAATGATCACAACTGAATATCAGAATACAGATGTTTAAAGGCGGTGTGTCTGTTAAATGAATTGATTTTTATACTTTCAATACCGGCTCTCAGGCAGTGCTAATTTGCCCAGATAATCTACATTCTTTAAGTGACTGTAATGTTAATAAATCATGTCGTGGGTGTTGAATTAATCTCATCGCCTTGACTCCACTTTAGATTTTAAAAACGCCCTGAAATGCATATTTATTAAGGCGGACACTCGGAAATCAAACAACTTTTTTAAATAATTTATGGAGTTGTAAAATAACCAGCTGTCACTCGTGAGTGATCATCATCTAAGGCAGAGTTTATATTGATTAGTCTTTATGATAGCAATACATTTTAGTGGAGTGTTTGTGTTTAATTAGCTCTTTATCAAGCCTGTTATTGATTCTTTTGTTTGCATGAAATGTTACGCGTTTAGACACACTACCTTTGGGAGTCCGATTCAACATTGGCGATGTAAGTCTGATAGAACTATACAGTCTGGGTGGAATAAATAGTGAGCATCACAGAAGGCTTCAACACTCATCTAGTGTTTGCTAGCTTTGTTAATAATGTCCAGAAGGTTGAGAAATCAGTTACTGCAGATTTCATGAAGCTTATATGTCTGCAGTTGCCCAGGGGAGTGAAAGTAACCTACTCCTTATTGACTCGCTAGCTAAGTTTCAACTCAATTGTGTCTCCTATATGAGCTTGTCATTTTAGCTACAGACACACACTTTTGTTGTTGTTGTTGTTGCTTCATCTATTAGGTTCCTGAGCAACGCACACATGAGACCAGATAACACACTGAAGCTTTTACTTGCTTTTTCAGCTACATAACAAATCTATCATTTGCCCACCTCTGAACCTCAAGCACGGGTACGACTCATCAGGAAGACAACAAACGATGCAAGCTTTTCTAAAGCTCCTAAATCTTCGTATACAGCCCCGCCTTAAATCATATCCGCTCGCCTGTAACAATGCCATTGAGCTTGACCCCGTGAACCAAGTCCATAAGAGATGTTGGCTCTCTCATGGCACATCAGCTCATTATTTGTGTGATGCCGTCAGTTGCTGACTAACAACACACATCCGGTAGCTTCCACTATCTCGAGAACAAATGGAAGACAGCAGATCTAATTTTCTGCTTGTCTGAGTATGAATATGACTTATGTACCCCTGCTATCCACCTACTGTGGTGAGACGGGGGCCTGAAATTACTCTAAAAGTACCGACCACATAAAGGGGATTTTAACGAGCTTTCAAATTCTCATTATTGCAAACTGCTTTTTATTACAAGCAAGCAGATTAAGTAAAGGGAAAGCCCGACTGATTCAAGCTAAGTAGTCGTGCCCTGTTGGACGAAACCAGCTAAGAGGCTTTGTTCGGTCTGATTAAATGAAGGCAAGTTCCATGCTAAATTAAGGTTTATTATTATTCTTTTCTAAATATGAGCCCTGATTTAATTATTCCAATTTCGACCACATTTAAGATACAGCCGATCTCCAAGGAGGAGTCACCGGAGGAGGTTCTTTGGATAAGAGGAGCTTCCTAAAGGAGTTCTGTTCATAAACGTTCTTAGAAAGGATACACAGGGTTTCCCCCAGACAAAACAAACTGAAGTGTATAAGATAAGATATAAGATGTAGCTTTATTTGCCCCTCAGTGGGAAAATTTATGTTACAGCAGCAAAGAAAAAAAAGTAGAGACAATTACTAACAATTGATAATATTTCTTTATACGAAGGTTAAATATTTTACCCTTTATACACGCACCAAGCCCTGTCACAACTTTAAACACAGAACGGTTGAAACTTCCATGTGCATTAAACATTTAAGTGCGTCTCCTGGCTGCCACAGAAATATCTTGTCATTAACAAAACTATTTTCTTAACCAATTAAAAGATTGACAATCCTTTGTTTTATTTTATTACCATACTTATTATTTTGTAAAAATGGTCAAATGATTTTGAAAATGACAAAGTAGTTTCGCTTTCTGATCAGTATATCAAAGCTGTTTCTTACAGAATCAGTGTTTTTGGTCTTAGCTTAATTAACCACTAACTACGGTAAATGTTTTAAAGTAGTTTACCTAATTACATTCAAATCATGAAGCAAAAGAGTCATACAAGCATTTCACTTTAATCGAGCCTTAATTAAAATTCTAAAGATTGATTTTTGCTTTTAAATACACATCCAGACGAAGCAGTCCTGTATAATCCTCCACGGCAAAATGTGCAACGTTCCAATCTCAGTTGAAGCGCTGGCTCCTTTTGTATGCATCCACACATCACACTTCGCTGTTTACTAACTGCCTGTTGTTGGAGAGACGGCTAAGATCCTCCTACTGCTCTGAAATATCAACGCTCAGGGCTTTCCCGATGTTCGTTTCAGATGCTTCTCAGAAGCGGCTCTGACAAAGCGTAAACAATTAAAAACCATTCCAAACCCTCAAGACTTTCAGGCTCCACTTTTGAAAGCTCTCTAGTTTGGCCACAAACTTTCCTTTTCTTGTTAACATAATATCATTTTTACTTCATTAGTCAGAGTTATTGCTGAAAGCCTTGAAGGTCCTAATGCTAATTTCATGCTCATGTTTCTTTGTATACGCCACATGCCGTCTCGCCAAATGATATGCTTCATGTTTTCATCTGAGCAGAAGCCAAATTAGAGAGATAGCCAATTTGCTTCTATCGCAAGGCATACTGGTGCATCGTGAGCACGTAGGGCCACGGCATCGATTGAGATTCCAGACTCGTCGTGTTTTTCCCAGACTTGGTTCGTTGTGTTTTTATCAGCTCTCCTTACTAGGAGATGAAAATGACTGCGAAAAGAGGGACGGAAAATGTGAAAGTCTATTCTATAGTATCCCTCATAACATGTTCTGCATTCGGCAAACAAAGGATCTTATGGATCTGAGCAATCAGAACACACAGTGTATTAAGAGAGAAGTTACAACTGTCTTTTTTTGAGAGCATAAAAACTCTAGTATAAAATACAACAACTCACTGTTTAATCAGCTGTAGCCAGGTCACATTGTTATCTTTTGAGCTACAGTATCTGCATGAGATGCATACTGTATGTGTTCCTTGGAGTTTATGTGTGTTTCTGCTACACAGCTTTTCCCCGGCTTGTTTTAGTTCATTCTAACAATTCAAATCATCGATTGCTATCTTTCATAATCGATAGCTTGAAATGTACAGTGAATAAACCGATCATCTGCTATAATGGATAATCATCAATAGTTGTTACTGTGTGTTACAGGTGCTGAAAACGAGGAGAAAAACACAACTTTGGATCTGAGCAAGCCTGGAGGTACGGACGGAGTGTGTGTCTATTTTCCCGAGGCTGTTTGAACGGTCATTACTTCTACAAAGACAGTTATCACGTTTCAAATAGGTTTTTTTGTTGTTGTTGTTGTTTTGTTACCTTGAAAAGCTTGTTTGGCCTTTATATTGTTTCATTATGTGTGTGTGTATGTGCAGAAGGTGCTTAAGTGAAGTGTTTTCCTTTATTGCTTTCTTTTTTCCCTCTAAAATAGATGTATACAATGTTGTTTTTTTTATAATATAAATAATATATTAATATTACAGTAACCTGGATGTTAATATGAAATTGAACATGAAACCTAAAGCAGCTAAACAAATTCCGGGTGCTGACGCTGCAGCGAGCTCAGCTCTTCCATGGAGATGATGTACACTCTAGCTGCCCTCCTGTACATTGTGAACACACTTAATGGTCTATTAATCCTGTGTAAGGAGACAAACAGACAGCAGGAAAGCGGAAAGGTTTTTACTACCGGTGTCTTTTAAATGTGTATTTTGTGTGTCCTTGTGAGAGTACTGTATACTGCATGCAGCGTTTGTGTTAGGATACAGAAAGGACATTAACGAAAGAAAACCATTGGGCTATTCTTCTTTCTTTTTATTATTATTTTAGTCTAAGTATATGTTAATTAAAAGTAATGGATAGAGTTGTGTGTGTGTTTTTGTTGCTCCAGGCACAGCCGGTGCCATCTTAGGTCTATTATTTTAAAAGCAAAATCCCAATAGACAGCTTAAGTGGCCAGCTAGTTATTTTTTTAAACATTTAACTCCAGGGCAAATAGTGCAGTTTTAACTTTTTTCTCTCTCTTTCTCCTTCTTGTCTCTCACTAGATGAAAAGAAACCAAATCAGGATGAAAGCCTTGCAGAAACAAACCAAGCAACTCAGACAGACAGCAGTCAGTCCAAAGGTAAAAATACATCATTTAAATGTAATAAATACAATAAATAAATCTTTTTGGGAGTCTGGTGATGTACTGTGCAGTAGATGCCTGGGTTCATATTTTGAGTCCCTCATTCAAGATTGCCTACGCGAAGTTTGAGCCGCCGAGATTTACTCGAGTACAAGCATCCGAGTTGACATTTTCAGTCGTGTTTCCTGACCGCTTACTGTACCTTTAATCCCTAACCCACCATCCAAAAATCAAAAGAGGAAATGTTATTAAATTGAACAATAATTCATAATTATTCAGCAGTGTACAGAATAACAGTTGATCCAGCCCGTCTTATTACTCTCCCTTTTATTTATTTATTTTTTTTTTTTTTTTTTACAGTTAATTAAACTTAAATAAATCAGGAGATACTAAAGTAAGACCAGGACATTTTAGTATGCACAAGATGTAAGATGGTCTATCACACTGTTCTAAATTAACTATTTTGATGTAAAGAAAATTCAGCCATGGTTTGAAGGGTAAGCTGACCAAGCACTCATTTCCTATGCTTACAGATTATTTTAATTGAATTCATATTTTATCCATAAAAAAAAAAAGTTCACTGCTTGAGATAAGCATTGCGTCCAATTAAGTTGCCTTGGAAAGTGTTTCCAAGAAAGCTGAAGGCACAAATTTATTAGATAATTTATAGTCATATGTATGTGTTTAAGATTGGCCACAACTGACATTGCAAATTTATTTATTTTTAGTCTAAAACAAATTTCAGCCTGGTATAATGCGGGGTACAACAGTGCCACGCTTTATATAGTACTTGAAAATGGTGAGTAAATGAAAATCCTTTTCAAACGATGACCAGGTTTAAATGTAAGACATGAGAGAAACTAGTGTTTAGCTAAACAAAACTTTGGAGCCACTGCTTCCAGCGGCCGTCTTGATGTAATTACTGTTACGGTTTGCATTCGTAGGCTAGAAACCACCAAAAATGTATAACCTGGGACTCGGACTGTGCTCACACATTTCCCTTCCAGAAAATATTACATTCAAAGTGCGAGTCTTTCATGCCGAAGCTCTGCCCGATGGATGGAGCACCGGTGATTAGATTAGGACAGAGCTGAGCAAGTCCAGTCCCTCAGGGCCAATTTAGCACATTCCCAATTCTATTGCTTCTGATTCAATTCAGTAAATTAGTTTTTTTTTTTCTTTTTTTATTTATATATATATGAAAACCTGTATTTTTTTTTTTTACAGGGGTTAGAGTAAGATTAGTTTTACAGGACTAGAACTTTTCACATCCTGATTTGGATACAGTAAAGAAGTCATGGAGTTATTGAAACATACAGTAGTGTGACGGAGGAGTGTGAAGAGGAAGATAATGTAATGTTATAGAGCGTGGAGAAAAAAACTGACATGGCTACAACATAAAGTGTACGCTATACATAAATACATCACACAAACGTAATTTCTAGGTCAAGATCAGTGTAAGTAAAATAATCAGCAGGGTTTTGTGATGTGGCTTGAGATGATACAGACTTACTTTTAAATTGATTAGTTTCCTATAATGTGCGTCAACTAATTATTTTTCCCCAAAGTAATTTGTCGACTAATTATGTTGTGTTTATTCGTTACAGAAACAAGCTAGTTCCTGTTAATACTGGTGTTCTTTCAGATATAAAGAGTTGCTCACTTGCAGGCCTCTCACATTATCTTTGAGTGCTAAAACTGGAGACTCCTTCCAAAACTGAAAAAAAATTATCTTACGCTCTGTACACAAAGCAGTGCTCTAATATAAAGTTAGACAAAACTAACTGTGTACACGTATCCTAATATTCCACTAATAATCAGAATAATAATTCTCCAGTCAGAATAAAAATGAATCATGCTAACCGATCCAGAATTAATTTCCAATGGGAATGAAATGGGTGGTAGATAAATATTACCCAATTAAACACTGTTGATCAAAGAGTTTCTCTCATTTAAATAAATATACTCTCTCTGTGCATGTTTGCCCCACAAGGTGACATTTCCCTTAAGGAACCGTTGTTTCCATTTCAGGGCCCGTATTCACAAAGCCTCTTAAGCCTAAAAGTTGCTCCTAGTGATGAAATTCTAAGAAAATTCTTAGAATTATGAAATTTTTTTAGAATTTCCCCTTAAATTTAGGACCAATTCTTAGTAAAGGTAAAAATGATTCACGAAACACCTTAACTCTAAAAACAGCTCCTAAGGTAAAAATTGTTAAGAGTAAAGAGGACTTTTAAGAGGCTTAAGAGTTTCTATAGCAAAGGACAAAATGGCGGAAAGAAGAAATTCTCCAAACACTGAACATAAAGCTAAAAGTAAACACTGCTCTTCTGTCCAATTTGGTTTTCTTGTTCTTTTACTTCTTTCCATCTTTCTTGGATTGTTGGCTACATACCATCCAAAAGTGCAGCTTAAATAGACTGTCCTGCAATCATGTAAATTGGTAAAATCTGTGCCATTTTGCTTCCATCAATCTAAAATGGATTACAAGTAATAAAATCAGTATGGTAAATAAATGTAAGTATTTAAATATAGTAACTACTGCGTGGAAATCAGTTGCTTCAAAAGTGGACACATTTTCAACGTTTGGCTGTTTTAAATAACTTTATAAGCCTATAACAGAAATTTTGCATAAAGTAGCCTGTAGTCATGATTATACAATTCCTCATATACAAACATTATGATTTCATTGTCTATTCTATTATCATTTATTCTATTTTCACAAAGAGCGCATTTCAAGACCTTTTCAGAGGTCAGGTTATTTTTTTATCAAGCAATTACAGTCCTTGAATTGCTGCATCATCCCTAGCAACAGGGTCGCCCACACGTCCTCACTAAGATAAAGGTTTTTGTACTTTCCTAAATCACTTTCCTAAATCACTTTTAGTCTAGGACGCCCAGGTAGGACTTTTTAAGCTAAGATAGGATCTCTCTGAGAGAATTGAGAAGACAAAAAAAAAATCTGCCTTATCAATTAGATAAAGTCTTTTTTTTTTAAAGTGATGCCCGATTGATACGTCTATTCCTTTTATGTTCTGGATGATGAAACAATAACAGTTTCCAGTGTTAAAAAAAGAACTATTCTTATCCAAACTGTGTCATCAATAAGCATTTCCCAATAGCAGAATCACGACCTACATAATCTATAACTTCAGTTTAATTGTACCAACGTACGCCCCTCCTCCAGCCAGTTTAAGAAGCTACACTGATCAGCAGAGCATGGAAATGCAACGTGCAGAAGCAGCACACGTTGTGTCTGGTTTAATAAATTGTATTCAAATGAGTTTAGTGTCCTCTCATTTAAGCGCCCACTATCACACAGCTGCTGACGGCGGGATCAGATTAACCTGTTGTTGGATTTTATCACGCTACTGGAAAATCTGTCTTGGAATTCCATTGTGCCTGCGTGTCAAGTAATAAGTGTTACATGAAAGCTTGTGTACCTTGATAATGATTACCGTCGCAGCAGAGCCACGCTGTCATCATCCTTTAACATCCTGAGGTTAAAAAAAAAGAGCTAAACCAATTACCACACATCGACTGAACTAAATCAGTTGATTAACTATATTAGATTAGAGCAAAACTAGGTTTTGATTACGCTCAGCTGGGTGAACAGATTACTACACCATCGCTTGCACCAAAGATGTTTAATTCGTCACATATCACCTGAGTGACGCTAAATCAAATCATATTGTACGGGTAGCAGGATTGGCTACAATTTGATTAGCGCTAGTTTTTCTTACATGGATTATACAGTCACTAACTAAGATTTGTTTTTGTTTTTTTTAAGAAAATCTGCTAATATTATGATTATCTTAACCTTAAGTACACATCTATGATTACATAATTATTTCCAATATACGTAACTAATTACATGCTTATGTTAATGCTAATGTTAATGCTATGTTTCATTGTTATGTAAACTGAATATAAAAGAAGCAATAGGCGGCATGGTGGCTTAGTGGTTAGCCCTTTTGTCTTGCACCTACGTACAGGGTCTGGGTTCTATTCCCGCCTCTGGGTCTGTTTGCATGTTCTCCCTGTGCTTGGTGGGTTTCCTCTGGATACTCTGGTTTCCTCCCACAGTCCAAAGACCTGCAGATTAGGCTAACTGGTGTTCCCAAATTCCCCTGTTGTATGTGAATGCGCGTGTGAATGTTAACCAGAGGTCCTACTGTACCACGGTCATAAAGATGGGAATAAATACAATGGTAATGGTCCCATGGACGGATGAAAAGAAGCACCAAGAGGTTCAAGGTGATCTTTTCATGCTGGTTGGCTCATGCAGATTCGTTTATTAAAGTAATTAAAACAGTGTATTACTACAGCAATTTTAGAAATGCTAGTCTTTTTTTCCCATTGTGCTAATTAAATCCCTTCTTCCAGAAGACTGCTCCTTTGTTCTTTCTGACGTGTTTGCATTCTGTCACCTCAGATGGTCCGAGTGATAAGGGTGAGCCGAGTAAGGAGTGAGAAGACAATCAGCCTCGTAGTTACGCGCACCGGCAAACTGTGCGAAGGTGAACATGATGCCACACGGTGGAGTCTCCTGAACCCCCCCCCCCCCCACCCCGTTCCTCGTTCCCCCGTTCCCCAGTGAGAGGATTCTGTCCACCGCCATCCTCTTCCTTCCCTTTTCCTTTTCTTCCTTTCCTTTCTTTTCCTTGTTTGGTTTGGAATTTAACAAAACACGTGAGATATATTAGAAGGGCACACGTGAACATATCAGAGAATCTAGAAGGGTTACGGGGTGATACTTTACCTCACCGTCTTGCTGCTTGATCATTTCCATTTTCCAGGTTTTCTGGTGTCGGATATGAACAGGTGAAATAGAAAAACAAAAAAAATAATACTCTGGGTTAGATGGGATCTTAATTTATGCTGATATAAAGAATATATTCTCATTGATCGATGCTTTGCACAAGGTCTGCTCTAACACAGCACCTTTACATCAATTACAAAAATGACTATTTGATTTCTTTTTCTTTTTTGTTTCATATCATGCTAATAAGTGACGTGTCAGTACAAATGTCCATGTCTGCATATGGCCATATGTACGAATATGCAAGCCAGTGATGAAATGAAACACTTGGCATTAATACACAGCAAGTGCTTAGTGAAGTGAGAAAATAAGAGATGCATTAAAGTGCTTGGGTTCCACATGCAATTAATATAAATTAAATAAAGCCGATATATGAACTATATAGGAAGTTATGTTAAATAATTATACACATATATTTAAATATACACATTAAATAATATGCAGAATAATAAAAAATGTACTAATCCTATATATTCTATATGTGTGGATAGTTTCAATTGAATGTTGAGTAGAAAGGAGACTTCACAGAAAAGTTTTTCTTGATTTTAGTTTTCTACCCATACTTGCCTGAGTTAACAGTCAAACCAGGGTAGTTTCAATTACATACCGATACTACACTATATCTCTATGTGTGATTATTTTTCTTGTTTAAAATGACGTTAAAATTATGTTGTGGGTCCGTACAGTAACAAAGCACTACACATCATCTCTCACAGAGGTTCACGTTTTTGTTTTTTTTGTTTTTTTGGTGGTGTTGATTTTTTTCCCCTCTCCTTGCATTGTGCTTCAGAAACCATGCTCAACCTGTTTTACACCCTTTTTATGATTCTTAAAGTTTCTTCTAATCCTTCTCATTGATGCCTCAACACTGGTGATTTGTTTTTGTGGAGTTTGTTAACAGATGAATGTTTCTCATTTATTACCCTAATGCACGCAATCAGGTTTCCTTTGTGTGTGTTTTTTTTTTCTTCTATTATTATTAATTTTTCGTTTTTTAATCTTTCAATATTTTCATTAAACTTTGTGTGCTCCAGATAAATCAAGCCTTATATGACAGGACAGATATGACGCGATCATGATGCCAGTGCAACATGAAAATGTGATGCTTGTAATGATTATGAATATATAGATTCACACAAAAACTGATGAGTGATACATATATGATAAATATATATTAAAAATAGTAAAAAAAATAATAATAATAATTCTGTTTTCTTTGGGTTTAAGGTGAAATGTCAAAAAAATATATTTCTTTGGTTTTGTTGGAAGGTTTGATCGATTACTTGAAGTGGTGCCATAATTACATCAGATGACTTTATGCCTTCATAAATCGATGTTTGCTTTGCTTTACAACTACGAAATAAAGTTGAAAAATGATTCTTTCCATGAATGAGTAGTGTTTTTAATCTAGAGTTCGGTGCACGCAATTTCTTACTCTTACCCGACACTTACTTGTAAACTCACTTCTCCTAACATCCACTTTTCGAGATGAATCTTAATTTTTATTTGTATTGCATTTTCACCACCAAAAATCCCTCCTAATAATGAGCAAGCTGAGGACAACAACGGTGAGGACAAACAACGAGAGACAAAACCTGGAGAGTCAGGAAACCTTGTTAGTGACCAAGATGTCATGTAACCTTAGCGTCTGAATTTTTACATAATATGTTTAAGCCGAAGCACTTGACAAAGTTCAGGTCAGAGGTTATATAAATATTAGGTATATTATGATTTATCAAGTGAAAGAAATGACATAACCGTGTGGAAAAATGAACGTGAAGCCAAGCGACTAATTGGCTGTTTCAGTCATTTGCATCTTTGTCTACATGAACAGACAGACTGTGATGATGTGCTACACTGAAGCTTTTAACTGTTTCCAGTTTGCTGGTTAATCTCACTGATGAACCTTTTTTATTATTATTGCAGTAATACTCACACACCTACATCAATAATTCTACTGTCAATAGCATTTTTTTCAACTTGACTTGAGGACATGAGATCCTGAGCCTTAAACATGATACCTGTTTAAAAAAAAATTATATATACAGTATATATATATATTTGACAGCCTGGGAAAACTACTTAAATTTGTATATTGTCTACTGTGTCTGTTCTGTACATGTCTTAGTATAACTTTCCTGAACTGAAATACACTACATATATGGACAAACCTGTTAATTATTAAATTCAGGTGTTTGAGTCAGGGCCCTTATCCTCAGTGAAGGGCAATCTTAAATCTTCAGCATACCAAGGCATTTTGGACAATGCTATGCTTCCAACTTTGTGGTAGCAGTTTGAGGAAGACCCTTTCCTTTTCTACATAACTGTACCCCAGTGCACAAGGTAAGAACTATCAAGAGATGGCTTGATGAGTTTGGTGTGGAAGAACTTCACTGGAACTTGACTTGGAGTCCTGACCTCAACCCCATCGAGCGAGCACCTTTGGGATAAACTGAAATGGAGATTGTGAGAAATACTTATGTCCGCAGAGTGTATGTTTCTCCCTACCCCTGAAAAGTATCTGAAAAAAAGTATATATATTTCTTAATAATAATAAAATCACGATCACAATAAAATCAGTCCTAACAATCTACTTATGGGAAAACAATACAGCAAAATACGTTTTACAGTGAAAAATGAGTTCTCCTTATGCTTTCATCACCAACATCCACATCAACTGGGGTGAGGATCATTTGCAGTTTTCATTTTTAAACCTACATTTCATCATTATGGCCAGACTTGTACATGTAATTCAACTGGGCAGCTTGGGACAAAAGATCAATTAATCTGAATACTGTATATGAACAAATACATAAGGAAAAACTGCCACCAATTTAATTACTTCATTGAAACGGATGTTTTGATTTGCTAACTGTATGTTGTTCATATTTGACTTGTGCTTATTGGAAAGTTGGACGACAACACTGGGCATGAAAAATAAAAAAAATTTTAACCTACATGTTATCGAGGGAGCTTTAAATAAGTAAAATAACTTTTAAACGTTTGTATTATATTGCAGAATTTTAATTTGACTTAAGTTCATCATGACAATTAATCTGTGTGCCTTGTCGCTGTATAGTAAATTGTGTTGTGTATTTGGCATAGTGTCTGTTTCTACCAAAATATTGAGAACTAACGTACGACTAAATGTTTGAATTGTGACACAAAAAGCACTCTTCGGTCACGTCACGACACTCCCGATTAGGAGTTAGTAGAAGGTTATGTTCGAATGTTCTCTCTTGGCTGTAAGCAACCGTTGCTGAAATGTGGCAAGAAGGAAACGTGTAAAGTTTCATTTCCAACCACACAGATTCAGTTTCTCTGCATAGGAAGTACGACGTGCAAACCACTCTAGCCGACTACTTCACAAAATAATTAGCTGAATTTTTCACTTGGAAACAATTAGAACACATCATTAGCATAAGAGCTTGAAACATTTACTGCCCAAGAAGCAAAAAAAGTAATCAAAAATAATTATATGTGCTTGGCTGGGTATGATTTTACCATGTCCCATATCATCATGATTTGTATTGTTTATAATGGTTCGGTATGTACAGAATGGTCGAGTGTGTATGATAATGAGCGTTTTCTCTGGTCTACAAGTTGTACAATACTTAGCAGAATACCGTATATGACAACTCTTAATCTGGACAATTTCACGCTCACTGAATCTCTTTTGTGTTGTGGTTGCTTTGTTAAAACTGCTGCGGTCGTAACCACTGTGTTTTCTGCCATAGTAATCGTTTTTTTTTCCCTCTAATGCGCACGTTCTTAAAAATACCTTGTTCTTCTTTGTAGTCTTTTCTTGTGGCTATTAATTATAACGTTAAGCTTTAAGGTTTCTAATCTGTGGGCGCCATGCATATACACATTCACACACTTACTCACACCTGCGGGTAAGTTAAGAGCTGCTAATCCGCCTGCCTTCAGGTTTTAGATGGAAACCAAAGGGACCTATAAGGGAAACCACACAGACTTGAGAACGTGAAGAACCCACACAGCCAGTACCTCGAGCTCAGATCCAGACTGTGACCCCCGGAGCTATACGGCAGAAAAGCTACCCACTATCCATTTCTACTCAAATTTTGAAGTGGCCACTGAATTATATATCGTACATGCCACAGTGATCGGCAGCCTTCATGAAAAATGTATACGCACTGCCCGTGCAGAAGTTGCACACACTAATATTTCATTGAACTGCCTTTGGCTTTGATTACGGTGGTGGCATCATTTTAAATAACTTATGCAATGTCACAACATTTTATTTACATCTACATTTCTCTGCAAGATCTCGTATTGATGATGGGAGAGTCGGACCGCCGCGTAAAGTCTTCTCCAGGACATTCCAAAAGATTCTCAGTGTGGTTAAGGTCTGGACCACTCTGGTGAAAATGTTGCCTCATGCTCCCTGAACCGCTCTTTCACTATTTAAGCCTGCTGAAATATGCCTGTGCCATCAGGGACTAAAAACTCCATTGATTGAAAAAAAAAAAACTGGTCAGTACATACAGGTCGTCAGCTGACCACATTTTTTGGCCACATAATGTTGCTGTACCTAGAATTGACCAACAGAAGCAACCCCAGATCATAACTCTTCCTCCCCAGGCACCATAATAAGTGCATCACTTCATTTGCCTCTCTCTTCTCCCCCTGATGCCCCACCCATCACTCTGGATCCCACTGATAAGATGTTTTCTTAAGGCTACACAACTGTTCACATTGTGCATGTAGAACAGAGGTGTAAAGAGTACCTGAAAGCCATACAGATACCTTACTGTAAAAATGACTCCATTACAAGTTACAAGTCACCAATTCCAATAAGACTTGAGTAAAAGTCT
>JAQMYL010000038.1:29972432-29992432 GCA_030014365.1 Clarias pachynema
ACATGAAGTTAGTTGGTGTGAGAGAAGAGGATGCAGAGGATAGGGTTAGATGGAGGCAGATGATTCGCTGTGGCAACCCCTGAAAGGGAACAGCCGAAAGACAAAGAAGAAGAAGACAGGGCACACACACTATGGCCAATTTGGGAACACCAATTAGCATAATCTGCACGTCTTTGGACCGTGGGAACCCACCAAGCACGGAGAGAACATGCAAACTCCATGCACACGGAGACGAGAATGGAACCCGGCTGGGAATTGAACCAAGACCCTGGAAGAGCAAGTTTTTAGTGCTAACCACTACACAACCGTGCCCCCTTCAGCTAGAATTTTAATGCTAGCTAACATTTGCAAGACTTTAAATAAACCTGATGTTAATTAGCATTAGCTAGGGTTTTCCTCAGTTCCTTGTAGAGGGGGACCTTTACTATTTTCTTTTGTGAATACTTTTTCTATTTCTATGTTTTTTCCTTTTTCTTTGACTGAAATTGAGTTGGCACTTCAAACCTTTACCAGAAGCATTTTTTCCTATGAATATTTGCACTTTTATTTGAGCTTTCTTTCTTTCTTTTTTATTTTATAAGTACATCGTCTGCTACATTTCTTCATTTCCGTTCGCATGACCTCTGTCAGGCTTAGCTGAGATTGCTGGTTATGTATTTGTTAACTCACTCGCTAACCTCAGTAAGATTGATTTGAAGAATAATCATTTTCAATTCAGTAGGGAATTTAATTTCCAGACCAGCTGGAGCATGATAAACATTCCCCAAGATTCATGTATTAATGAAACCTTCTATTATGTACAGGAATATGTTTGTCAGGATCTACACGGCAGGTTTATCTTTGTGCTGTGTTTGGGTTAGAAGCCTGTCTGGGCAACTGGGGACAGAACCTAGAAGAAACAACACCTTTCTATAGACAGAAAACGTCACAACCCTTTATGTTTTGCTAGCATATTGCTTAGCCTACATTAAAAAATTCATGCTGTTATAAACAGAGATCGTTTGTGGTATAAAAAAACCTGTTATCTAAAGGGTATTTTAGCTGGAGCATTAACACACACACACACACACACTTTAGGGGAGCTCTGAGACCAGTGGTAAAGAAATAGTAAAAATATACCCAACCCAGAATTTCCTTCTGTATCCCAGCTATCGACTCTAACTTCACTTGCAGTTAAATTCAGGTCCACGAGAACAGTGATGACAAGCAAGTCTGTGTCACACTCGCCGATCACACAGGCTTGGTTTTGCCCTCTGTTGAATTTGCGAAGTGAAAAAAAAGAAAAGAAAAAAAGATGCTCGGTTTTAATCGAGCTGAGTGCGCCAGCCTTCTGTAGTTTGTGTTACTTTAGCGACGCTTTGATCAGCGGATTGAGGGATCACAAGCTCACAGGCTACAAACAACAGAATTGCAGTTCCATTAAGACAGCTTGTGCTAAATTTGATCAAATAAACATTCATATCAGAGCAGGTTTAAAAAACAAAGGAAACAAGCTGCAGTTATACTGTACATTCAAATGCAAGATTGAACATCTGTTGCTTCTTCTTTCTGCTGAAAATTTGGTATTATGTTTTTACCTCACCAACCCATAATGGACAGATTTTATCCATTGATTCATTCATTCATTTGTTTGAAACATTTTGAAAATGAGTGCAATCACAGTTAATGAAATTAGGATGACTATCCCCTCTCTTCCTTATTCTCTATACCGCTTATCCTGGGTCTCTGGATGGCCGAAGCCTATCCGAGATGGGGCATGAGGACGCATGAGTACACCCTGGACGGGGATTCCAATCCATCGCAGGGCACACACACACACACTAACACACTCACACACTATGGGGAATTTGGAAACGCCAGTTAGCATAATCTGCAAGTCTTTGGACTGTGGAAACTGAAGGCACCCAGAGGAAACCCACTAAGGAATGACAATCCTAATTCTGCAAAAATGTGAAAATTGTAAAAAATAAATGAAAGCTTCTGCTGATTCTTTCATGCATTTTCTTATCATTTTGTCATTTCTTTTGCCCTTTTTAGAGAAGTAAGACGAAAAGGCAAGCCAAAACTGGTGAAAGAACTAATTCTTCATACGAACAACTTTGTGTGCAAGACAATCAGCTTGTCAGGGCGACTCAGATGGCCTGCTTCTTTGTGAATCGTGTCCTGATTCTTATCATGTAGAGTAGGACTGCTTGATAGCGGCCTTTAGCTCTTCTGCATTGTTGGGTCTGGTGTCTCTCATCTGCCTCTTCACAATTCCCCAAAGAATTCTCTTCAGGGGGTTCACGTCGGGCGAGTTTACTGGCCAATCAAGAACAGAGATACCACGATCCTTAAACCAAATATTAGTACTTTTGGTCAGGTGCCAAAGCACCTGTGCCTGGATTCTGTGCCTCTCCTCTCTTCCTCCATACTCTGCGATCTTGATTTCCAAATAAAATGCAAAATTTCGTTTCATCTGAAAAAAGGACTTTGGGCCACTGAGCAACAGTCCAGTCCTTTTAGTCCCGAGTCCAGGTAAGACGCCTCTGACTTTGTCTCTGGTTCAAGACTGGCTTGACACAAGGTATGCGACAGTGATAGCCCATGTTCTGGATACGTCTGTGTGTGGTGGCTCTTGAGGCACTGATTTCAGCTGAAGATAGTTAATTAGCTGATTAGAGAGTAACACCATGAGTTCCAATATACAACTTTTTCACAATATTCTAATTTTCTGAAAAACTACATTTTGGATTTATATTAGCTGTAAGCCATAATCATCAATATGAAAAGAACTAAACACTTAAAATATATCAGTCTGTGTGTAATGAAACTAGTTCGCTTTTTGAAATGAATTACTGATTACTGAATTACTGGAATACACATTATGCATATGTGTGTGTTGGTATCTTTCCCGGTTCGAGGTCGGCCGGTAAGTGTATCAACATGTGGTAGATGCATCAAGAACTAATTCTTCCTGTAATTTATTCTAAAATTTAGCAAATTTAAACAGTAATATTTAACTATTAATGCATTATTTTGTATTCAAACATACAGTATGTATATAAGTTAACAGCAAATAATAGCACAAAAGATCTCAACAAGAGAATGTTTGCTCAAATAAAAAAATAAACGAATAATTATTGACTAATATTATATTATCTGTAATAAATTGCAGCCTTTTGTGTTTAAATAATTGCACAGATTCATAATGTAATTTACATTTTTGTGTGATTGTGCTACGTCTACTTGACTTGACTTGACTTGCAGCACTAGTGTAAAGGTGTATTTCTGGAGTATTTCTGACACAAACACCAAGTGCAATAGGAATTGTTGTTTATTTTTTTCAAATCCTTCACTTTTTTTAAAATACTTTTTACATTTTCTTTATCGGCGCTTCTGGAGAAACACGTGATTGTTTTATTTATAAAATGGTTTTATTATAAGGAGGGTACCAGATAGTAATTATGGCCCGAGCACTATGACAACCCCTATTATGCCATAGTGTGTGAAAGGCCATCATATTCTTTTAAGGATTTTTTCCCCCATCCGGGGCATTTTAGGGATCTTAACATGTTGGAATCTGCTGCCATTAGGATGCCCTAGAGTACATGAGATTTCTCTGCATAGCTCATACACACTTGCACGTATGCACACGTAACCAGGTGGCGATGACGCACAGTACTTGGGTTCGCTCATCGTGGCTTGCAACTATTTTATAACACTTGTTCAATGAGTGTTATTATTCACTTTGAAATTAACTATGTTTAATTTTACATGCAGAGTTGGAATAAATAGGATTGATTTAAGAGGAAATTGTCTCAGTGCAGCACTGTCGCGTAGATAAATCATCCTGTTTTTCATAAAAAAATATTGTGCCGCATTTTTTTCAATCTATACATGTCTTTTTTATTGAACCCCTTCAAAGAGGCCTTCATGCATTCTACTGCCTGATATCTTCCCCTTAGAAAAATCAACTCTCTTTTGAGAACTTGCTATTTATTTATTTTTCTTTAAAATTTTATCATATGCAATACTTCTTTTTAAAAAAAATCCAGGGTGCTCTTATATAATAAGCTTCTTGTCTGATTAATAAATTAATTAAACCAAGGTTAAAGCTGTGTATGTATACATGCATTGCATGAGGAAGAATTATTGCTATGAAGTTGTTTGTTGCAGTCTCAGGAAGCTTCCAGGCTTGAGGCTGGTCTGGGCGTCCATTACAAAGAAAGGTGACGGACTGAAAATGAATCGCTCTATTTGTACGTACAGTATATACCCAGTGGCCAGGAACATCTAGCTTGAATGTGCATTCATTAACCCTTTTCTAGACCTACTGTACCTAGCTAGCACTAGCCCATCTGTTGCTGTGCACAATGTGTGAGCCACCCTTTCAACCCCATTCACCCATTTCTGACCAGACGTAATTGGCACAACAGGGAACATGTATACATATTTAGACATTTATTAAGATGCAAATTAAACACCATGCTGGCTTTCTCACCTTCTGTTACAGTAGACTCCTTCAGCTATATTTTCATTTTTTCTTTGTTAAATAACAGCATTACAATAGAAATGGTAGTGTTTCAGAACAACTACATTCATGGAAAATTACGATTTGACTTTTAAGCCACAGCTATGGTTAGCACCGCAGTTATATGTAATTAATCAACAACTGACTAGTCAGGTAAACTACTAATCCATATGTCTAATGAATTTTCCAAAACTAATATGGTGTTTGGAACTATATCAATGTCTATGCCAGTGTGTTAATCATGGCTCACTACACAAATTATGTTTCCTTCCACAATTTCTTATCATTAACAGAACAGACGCAAGACATACACATGATGACTTAATAGGTTTTTATTCCCCTTGAACAGTGTACACAGTTACAACCTTGAACTGAAATGGATAAATTAGGATTTGATGTCATAAATCTACAGAAAAACAGGGGAAGAACATTATGCATACTTGAATTATTTATGGTTATAAGGTTATGGTAGCATATTTGTTGCCCTGCATCAGTATGAAACCCCTAAACATGTTCTGGTGCAATGGGCTACCATTATTATAAGCAGAGTGAATAAGCATTTTTATTGCCTTTAATGGAGGGTACATGCGATCTTGGCACCTGACATAACCACCCATCGAATGTGGTCAACTCATTGCGCTTCTCATGCTGCCCTAATGTAACGTCTGTGACTCACGGTGTGATGTGAAAGTTGATGATGACGCTGTCTACAGTTAGGCCACAGTGTGAAATGAAAGCTGGTGATGATGCTGCCTACTGTAACAGTCGGTGAGGAACACCTGTGATACACTCTCACTTTATGACGTAAAAGGTGGTGACATCTCTGCCTACAGTTATAGTTAATGAGGATGGCTCATAGTATGACTCTTGGTGATGCTCATAGTATGACGTACATTGATGAGGTCACTGCGTACTGTTATAGTCAGTGAGGAATTCCTGTGAAACACTATCACAGTATGACGTGAAATTTGATGGTGATGCTGCCTACTGTTACTGTATGTGTCACGTTTGAGTGTGTGTGTGTGTGTACAGTATGTGTACCCTATGATGGATTGGCACCCTGACCTAGGACCCTAGAACCCTCGTCTGTCCGCCTGCCAAACAGAATTATGATTTTAAAATCAATACTTAAAATTTAATAATCATATCGAAAAGAATAAATCAGATAAAATTAAGCAATACAATTAAAACCAAAACCAAACCACTACTTTTTTATGCAAAGTGTACAGTGTAAGGAACCAGTATAATAGCAAAACCCTTTAATTCAAATAAAATAAAGGAATAGATAAAAATGTTTATGGTTTGTGTTTCCTTATAAACGACCTTGTGCACTTTAGTTTGTGTATTCATACCATGGAAAGGTTTAACGCAACGAGATGGTTAAACTTTTTAAACCATTACATGTGAATATGAGGAGCCATGAGCATAGCTTCTCAATCACAAATCGCTTTACAAACAAGGAATACAGCTTGGACTGTTCCACTTTATTCCCGGGGGTGCACAGACAGCGTTGCGATTAAAACTCGATACAAAACTATTTCTGTGTATATATAAAGTCGGGTATTATTAAAATATCATTTAAATTTAACATTAGAACATGTTTTGTTTGTAAACACCAAACAGTTTAATTTGTCTAAAGTTCTCTAGACGAACTGAGCACCCCCGTGGAGCTGTTGGTAGCGCTCACACTCCAGCTGATCGGCCTCGGCTCCCGGTGCGGTCCGTCGGACTGTACGCGGCTATTAATCATTTCTCTAGGTTTTTTTTTGCACGGTAATCGGAAAACATAACAACAGGGTGAGGTGTCAGTCGTGTGGTGTGTTTTTTGAACCGAGGATTATATTATTAAGCGTGTTTGGGAAGCGACTGGCTAAGGAATTTCCCCCACAACAAACAGGCCGTTAGCTCATCCCCGGTGTTTCTTTAGAGGAGCTCGCCGATTTTCACACTTCGCCAATGGGGGACACAGGGAGCGAAAGGAGCAAGCCGCCTAGTAACGTTATACCTCCGCGGTGTCCTTGTGGATTTTGGGGGTAAGTGCTGTGTTTGAGAAAACGGTGTCCTCTTATACAAAAAAAGCTCTGAATATAAATACAACTTGGTCAAAATGGAAGAAGGAAATCCGTTAGCAAAGCTAGCTAACCGTTAGCACCGAGAGCTACTGTCAGTTGGTGCCCATTGTTTGAGTAGGCCAGGATGGGGGTGGGGAGGCTTGTCTGTTTTTTCTCTCTTCAGCTGTGCTTTTTTACTTTTTCCTTTATGTTCATTTAACAAAAATGAAACGACCACGTTTTCTCAAAGCAGAATATTCACACCATGCTCATTGTAATCGAATGATTAATTAATTAGCTTTAGCTAACAGGCATCTTGACAGGTTAGATGTATGTGTATCCAGTTCAACACTGGGCTCAGTGGCAAAGCTGCTAGCTTATGAAAATAATAGTACGATCACTAGGGGTGTCCGAAGCAGGCATTAACAAATAAAACACTATACTGACTGCTGGTTTATGTGACCACTCTGGCCATCATTGATCACAAGCTGTCAGTTGCACAGGTGGAGTCCTTTTGCGCAACGCTGTAAAAGCCCATCAGATAGGGATGGGGGAAGGGTAAAGCACTGTGTCTCTTTCTCCATTTCACACAAGAACAAATGCATCAGACTTATAATTACTCAAAGATTAGATTGTCCAGTTTGTCTATTATTATGTTTGAAATGGAAAATACAGACTGAGTTCTTCTTTGAATCTGAGGATCTAACCCTATCCTGGTTTGGTATCTATGATGTAGAGTTAAATAATCAAGACAAGACACCTCATGTAGAAATGACTACTTTTTTTTGTCATAAAAAAGACAAATCATTTAGACAAAAAGCTTATTTTTACTTTGTTTTTGATTATTTCATTTATTGTCTTAAACGTTGTATATGTATTTACGTGTGTATGTATACATATATGTACATACATCGATCTACTTGTAATGTTGTGGAACAGTCCGTGAGACAAGTTGTCACCTGAGACGTGTTCCTGTTTGTTACTCGTGAGTCAGATTTCTTTTTCACTCAAAGTTAATGAGACCAAAAAAAAGGTTGTCATGTCACTGGGAAACCACAAAGCGCAAACTATTTCATCCTGAAGACTGGTGGACAACTTGACTCTGACGCTGACACTGACTGACACTGGAGTCTCCTTCCTTAAACGTTAAAGGTGTGATCTACTATAAGTGTATAATCACTTCAATTCACTTGGATGTATAATTGTATAATTTAAAAAATGTGTTAAAAATTAAACATGTTAAAATTTGATTGTAAAAGTTTTTTTTTAAATGCTAATTTATTCGCTTGTTTGTCACATGACGTTCTTAGTTTAAAAAATGTTGTTCCAACCAAATTTTTCCTTATATTGTAAACTTTGTCAAAGTGCAACATTTGAAAGTTATTTGAAAAGACAAAATTACTGTAAGATATTCAGCAATTAATCGGCAAAGATTGCTCGTAGGGCTGCATGATTTGGTTAAAAAAAAATGACATTTAGATTATTTTGACATGTTATGATTGCGATTTAAACTGCGCTATTTAACTATGAAATGCACCATTTTGTATTCAAGTATGTTTATCATTTATCTAGGCTAACAATAAATAATTGTGCAAATAATCTCATTAAGAGAATGTTGGCCAATATTTATTGATCAACTCAAAATGATGTAAAAACATAAATTACGCTTACATTACTGACGTTATTACTGATGATGTGATTTAGATTTTTGTGTGATTAATTGTGCAGCACCAAAACGTGAGCCTATTCAACTGAATTTTTTAAATATAAGCCTGACAACCAAAACTAGTTACAAACCAAAAAACTTACCAGTTCGTAAATTGTGTGTGTTTTTTTTTAATGCAATATGCCTATTTTTGTGAGCATTCAAATATCTGTAGTGACACACACAAACAAACAGCGACTCTCGTTATGACACGATCACGATACCTAGGTGCGATTTGATTTGTTTTGTGACTCTGTCACGATTTTATAAATATCCAAATTTTTTATTATTATTAGTAATTTTATTTAGATGTTTTTTACAATTCTAAACAAACTTGTCAAATCATTTGTACCCACTACACAAGCTGCTGTGTTGTCTGCCAGTGTGTGAATAGTTTAGAGCGCACAATTTGTATGATCATCGAGAAACAGCAACATTTTACCACATTATCAAATGCAAACAAATATAAACCTACAACTTGTATTAAAAATTGATTTTGTAGTCAGCGTGGTGATACGTGAATCGCCACACAAAAGAATCGAGATTGATCTCCACACACAATGTATATGTAGTTTATCTTCTAATCATGTACAGGCAATGCAGGTACGCCTGCCTAAGATAAAGTCCATGTCATCTTTATGTTAGTTGGTTACTGTGGTGGTGTTTTGTTAGCTCACTATCAAGTGAATGAGATGATTGCAAATATGTGGATATATTTAGTGTTTTTTACATTACTTTCTATAGTTGCAAAGTTTGCAAGCTTAAACAAGCGTTGCTGAGGACGTTACTGTGATTGCAAAATCAGTCACAAAACTAACTGCCTGTCTGTAATCTTAGAAAATATCAACTGAGGAATGAGTTACCTTACAGCCACCTAATGATGTTGTAAAATGCTAGACAACCTCGTTTAGTTGTAAATACTTCCAGCAAATTGTTTGCTGTAATAATTCCATAAATTTTAACTTGCATACTTAGTTTCTTGCATATCTCTGAAGACCTTTTCACTTCTAATAAGTGACACTATATAAATTGGTACTGTTTCCAAGTTAAACATTTGGTCTGACAATTTCAATGTTTTTTTTCCCAACTTAATTGAAGCGGCAAATGTTAACAATGATTTGCAAGTTCTAAAACGACAATGTGCTTTTCTCTTTCTGGCCCTTGTTGCCTAGAATTGGTGAAGTTTTTGACAAAAAGTGTAATTGTACAGTGCCAGGTATCTACTGTCTATATTACAAGTTGCAAATAAAACCTCTCTAGTGCTGGTTGAAATAAATTCAAAGCTTTATGGGTCCCCCCCCCCCCTACAAATGTTCATAGTAGGTTTCCCAGTTTGGCAATTTTTTTTCTTAACTGATAGCAAACTGTTTTTTTTGAGCACGCGCACAGTGTATATTTGCTTACTATGGCTAGGCAGTGCTGAAAACCTTTTTTCAAACAAACAAAGCCATTAACTCCCAATGTAGTTTTACTATTTATGCATGTAACTTCTTTCTCTAAAAGTAGCCTAATATTTATTACTTGCCCAAGGCAGATTTTTCCACCCAAAGATGATGATAAGTAACTTAGTAACCATAAAACCGCCCAATCTGGCAAAGGTGCAGATGATAAATTCTGATTGGCTTTTTCTTTTCCGGAAGGTTCATACATTCTACATTTGAAACCGTAACTGCGTCCTCTTGTGGCTGTGGTAATCTATATAGCATTATCATGACAAACATTTTCGGTTAATATATTTTATATACCCTAACACCAATTAATTGATGACTTATCAACATCCATAGTTCTTGCCCAACAAGAACTCTTTGTAACTTTCTGTTACTCTTTGCTAAAACAGTTGTTTCAGCGCTGGAAAAAGAGATCATGTATTATCTTTATTTTTACTCTGAGAAGACACAGTAATAGAAGAAGCTGGTCCTAATATAGTGGAGAATATGATTATATACTAATCGCTCTTTTGCTGGCACAATAACCACAGCCACCACTGTAGAGTTACCAAGCTCACAATGTCATCATACGCTGTGTTTTGTTTTCTGGGAAGTAAAAACACAGAGACTGAGCAGCACAGTGAATCTCATATGATGGGCCTTGATAATAAATGTGTTCTGTGTTTACCCCCTGTAACACTAACAACACTGTATATTACTGTAAGAACTTATTTGTTGTACCATGGGAAAGCAGAGTCCAGAAATGTTGAGAATCTGATTGGATTGCGACGATGCTGAAGCTTCTGGCCAAAACATTGTACAAAAAAGTCCAGCTAGCTAACGTCTTCATATAAGAATGAGACCTGATCATAGTTCCAGTGGTAAATAAAAGGAGTGCATGTTGGTACAAGGTGGCTCAGGTGTAGGCGGAACAGAGATTGTTTGCACAATCACATAGCACAAGGGAGTTTTCATAGACACCTGACAGGCTATGGTTTGGCCTTGTTTTTGTTTTCCATAACCTAGATCTTTCTCCTCTATAGTGAGAAAAATATTACAGATTATGTCGGTATTTCTTGAAGGTAAACACCCGTACAAGGAAACTTTCTACCTACAGTATGTTAGTCGTATTTTTCACAGTGAACTGATGTTGCAGTGCTGCACATCTGGCTAAGAAAGAACCAAGCAGCATACTGTCTAATTATATTACACCCTGTTAAAAGAGGACTGTGCGTTTAACTGATATATCATTCATCTCCATATGGTGGTACACACGCTCCCAAATTGAAGCTGGCATCCCGCACCTGAACTTTACTGTCTCTGATTCATTCATGAGCTGGAGCTCGTTATAGCGCCCTTCTAAAGATTCAGAAAGTTTCCAAATTGCAATCCTATCATCAATATCAGCTTTTGGAGTCTAATGAGACCGCGTTGTGCATGGAAATTGGCTTGACTTTATCACAATTATTATGAAAATATGGAACTTCATTCTCTTATGACTTCTTAAGTCCTGAAGAAAATTACTAATGGTGTTTGGGGTTTGGGTTTCTCGAGAATATTCAAACAGGATGGAAAGTCAGATGACTAACCACATGGAATATGTGCGTATATTAAAAGTCTTAAATATTAAGGGTATAGTTTTAGGAGAAACTTTTGTTTCCATGATAAAATATATGCATCTTAACGGTTTAATGTTACGTTTCCACTAGGTTCAGGTTTGCAAAAGATTAAAATTGACCAGAGTTTTAGCAACTTTCATAGAAATAATTAACACACAATTCCCTCCCAACATCTTCCATGAGCACAGCACCCTAGCAGTTATGTTTAAAGTTACAACTAAAAACATCACTACAAATGTGCTTAGTTTTCTTTTAATTTATAACCAATAATGATTTTTTTTTTCCATGAGGGGAAATATTTGTGTCTCCTGTCATGGCCACCTTGCTGAAATGTTTTTATTTAGCAGCACATATAAACCTAAGGTTTTGCAGGATATATGACAGATATGTGACTATCTGTCTCTTATTTATTTATTTTTTTCCCCAGACTATGTAACTCAGCTTGTGCAGAATGTTCTAGGTCAAATTGAGATTATTGGCAACCTACTTCACAAAATATTTGAAACATTCAAAAGAGTTGATGCGATGATACTTTATTATAGTTATTGCGGTTGCTTTTTTGTCCTTAGTTGCTGTGGTTGGTTATTAAATTCTGTTGTTGTGCAGGAGATCAAGCACATATATAAAAATACAGTGCATGAGATGGACCTTTTGAATACATTTTTTGCCAGGCATAGTGTTGTTGTTGTAATAGTTAAATATAAAGACATATCTCAAGTTGTTGTTAGTGTGACTTACAGTGTTACCCAACATACAGTACAAGTTCGAAAATTCTAGGCAAATACTGCAGTTGCGATATTTAACATTTTGCATTTAAATGTATTTATGTCGGCTAACAGTAAATAATTGGACAAATGATCTTAAGACAATGTTTAACAAAATAATTTATCAACTCAAAGTTATATATATAAAAAAGCAATTGATTTTTTGCCAAACTCTGTATAAATGCCTAACTGTGCGTAGATTACCTGTAATAAATTAAAACCATTTGAATAATGGTTAATTAAATAAATACACAGTCACTACTTTTTGTTTACATTAAGCTCTAAAATATTGTTGTGTTGCTGCCGACACTTTCACTATCAGTGGCCTTGTGCCAGTGAAAATTATTTTACTTTTTGATTTATATTGAAATAATAGAACAGATTTCTTTTTATTTAATTTGGCGAAAGCTTAGTATCTGGCATGGCAGTGAAGGTAAATATTACAGATGGTCCCTGGCTCATGGTACTTCATGTTACGATCTTTCCAACTGGGCGCAAACATGATACTCATTCAGTAAAACCGTACGTCAAATTTAGAATCTTGATCTTTTCTCTGGCTAGAGATTTTTTTTCCTTTTCTTCCTTTCCCTCCTTACTACTGTTTAAGTAACCTGAAGCTGCTGTAACACAATAATTTCCCCTCACAGGCTCAATAAAGTATATCTGTCTATTTATGTTTGTCTTGGAGGAAGCATGTAATAGCCTTCACTCTCGCTGTCAAGTTTTAATTTTCAGTTTGATTTTATTCGTACAAGTTTAGACCAGTAATCTGGAGTACGCCCTGTAAACTTGTGCAGTTTGGGGGAAAATGTAATAGTTGTTTAATAGTAATTTTGCGTTTTTTATCATTTACATATCATTTTTTGTTGAAGTTATATTTATAACATTAGACTTTTTCATTATAGACTTAAAAAGTAAACTGGTATCATCCAAGAAATTTGCAGTTGTTGACGTAAGTCGTGGAGCATGTTTACTTGATGTTTGCCAATTAGGAAAGAGATTCAAGGATGAGCTGTTAATGGGTCAGCCTGATCTGGTACATTTAACATACTGTTTTGAACCTGATAAACCAGCAACATCTTTTAAACTTTTACCAAGTTTAATTGTTGGTCAGGGATTGTATTTCACTATTTCACTATAACGCTGGTACCGTCATGTAAAACGTAATCAGCAACGTTTATGAACCTAATTAATCATCGTAAGTCATTTGTGTTTACAGTTGACCACAGATCAGTTGTTACTCAAGTTTGTCCTGATAATTTTATAGATAAATGGTGCCTTCAGGCCAAGCTGTTTGGCCACTGCAGTAATATGGATCTGAATGGTGGCCCTTCACACAGTTTAAATGTCCAAGGAGAAAAAAGCAAACAGCCTGTATAAACTCTGCGACTGTTGAATTAATGGAGCAGGCTGTAATTTGCAGAACTCCCTGCTGCATGCGAAACAAATTGTAATGAAAAACGTCGACAAGCCTCCTCTTTCTCTCCTCAAGAGCCTGTGCTGGTATTATACCTTCTGTTTGAAAATATAGGGAAGATGCACAGAGCTGAGCTGCTCTGTTCCAGCTAATGGACCGAACTGAAATACAATCATGGAGCGAACAATCCTAGCCACACCCATCAAGCGACAGTTCTAAGTGTTCTATGGTTCCTTAAAGGTATTGTTGAGTTGATGTGATTTTGACCGTGGTTAAAAATATTGCACTCTGTACCATTATCAGGCAGATTTTAACAAATGGTCAAAAGTCCAACCTTTCTCATCTGTTATAAGCCATGTTTTAACCAATAAAAAAATATTTTGTCAGAGTAAAAAAAAAATGAGAGTAGTTTAGAGACATTTTAGACTCTGATGTTTTAAGTATGAATAATGTTTCTTATTTATGCTTCCTATTATTAATGCATTTATTATACTAACTGAAACTTATTATACTTGACTGAAAAAAATGAGAGTTGTTAAGGCTAAGGGTGAAAAAAAAAACTTTAAAGAGGAGCAGGAATATAAGTGCAGAGGGATTATTGCTGAAAAGTGGTTTAGTTATGTTTGTTTTGACTGTAGTGGCTCCATTTGTTTAAATAAGTAGTTAAACAGACAGTCACTTTTCCTTTTCCAAATAATTCATAGCTAGTTCCTGTCCGGTCATGTGGTCATGTGACATTTTAGTTTGGCACTGTTAAGGGGCGGCATAACACTTCATGTCATTTATTATTAAAAATAATATTAATATTATTTAGATTTTGTTACAATTATGAACAAACTTAGCAAATAATACATTTTGTTCCTATCCAACATGATGCTGTGCTGCTGCCTGTCAATGTGTGAATGTCCTTCTGTTTCAACAGGAGATAAATCTGACTATCATCTGCATAGGAGTGAAAGGAGATGGCATGTTTTCTCAGGATATAGCCGAGCTGCAACAAATACAAAGAGAAAAGAAGGGGTCCAAGGATAGACCCCTGTGGGACCCCATATGTCAGAGAAGCTGATGAGGACTCAAGTTCTCCAGGATTAACAGAAAATGTTCTATCAATAAGATAGGACCTAAACCAGTCTAGAGCTGTCCTAATTCCCACCCAGTGTTCTAAGCGTAACAGAAGGATGTCATGGTCTACATTGGTATAGTATGATGTATTAATTTCAAAGGACTTAAGAATTGGTGCCAACGCTTGATTAGTCTGTCTTTTTTTTGGGAACTCATGGCCAATCAGGAGCTGTGTATCGGAATTGATCCACGATCTGTCTGTGATCCCCACAGTTCAGCATGAATATAAATGATGCCTACAATAATAACCAGGGAAAGAAGCACAATTCGTCTGCCACTGTTTGGAATGGCATTTATTTGGTCCCATTCCTGTGTGTAGAACTCGCACACACATTATATTTTCACTGGCTCAAAAAACCCTGATATGTGAAGATTACAGATTAAATAATACAGATACCAGTGAATCAAACATTAAAAGAGGAAAAACTTCATTTGTCATTTGCTTTGGCATGGTGGTTAAACCCAGATTTTTGTGTTTTAGGATTTTATAACTAACAGGAAGCTACCTATGGTGGCTCTGACCACTTTTTACAGCTGAGGTGAACAGCAAAGTAATGCACAACAATGTAAACCTTGAGGGAGTGAGATGCAACAGCAAAAGACGGTCTCGTCTCCTAGCAGGAGAACTAGGAGTTTTGTGTAGTTGGCTATCTTGTATAACACTAGCATAGATTTTCAGAGCTTGCATTTCAGTGATACAGATTTTTCTGTCATGGTGTGTGTGTGTGTGTGTGTGTGTGTGTGTACCTTGACAGCACTCCTTTGCTCTCCTCGCCGATCGTCTGGCAGATTGTTTTGTCCTTATTGCTCGTCTCTGGGGTGATATTTGCGTTCCCCTCCGCCTCCCGTTCAATTCTCGATTTTTTATTTTTTTTTCTTCCCTCCCTTGATTTCGCCCTGCGGAATGTAAAGGTTTGTGTCTTGATTGGTGCTCTCGCTTTCCTTCATAAGTTAATTGCAGCTGACATTTAACAGGAGATGTCAAATTAATCCTCTTCCTGCCTGTGCATGCCCCCTGAGATCTTGATTGGCTCTGAGTGATGCGAGAGAAAGAAAAGTGGAGAGAAAGCGCGCAAGAGAGGAAGCGCAACACGAACGCCTAGCTACTTGTTTACTTTTTTCCTCCCTCTCTCCGTCTGTCTGTCAGTTTTTTCTCTTGCCGATGCTTGAACTGTTTTGGAACCAGTTTCCAGAAAAGCAATAAAATTGTAGCAGGATGGGGACTGATAAAGCAAGGCTTCAGTTTGCCACTTTAGTGTTTTATACCTTTGAGGGAAATGACATTTGTTAACCAGAAGGAATTCTCCATATTAACTCAAAAGTCTTGAGCTCCTAAGTAGCTGAATTAATAATAATAATAATAATAAAACCTCACGGCTGCACGTTTCAGACAAAAACTATATTTCATATTTCACTTATTTCCAACACTTTTCAACACATCATATCTCACACGGTGTTAAAATAACTCCAGCTGCTGTGATGTGAAACGGTTAAAGGTCAGTCAGCATTAATTAGACCCGCATGAACAGAATGTGTGAAGATATTTTTATTCCGTTGTTGAATTCTTGGTTCTTCAGAAGGTGTTCAGTTACTTAACACGCGCACACACACACACACACACACACACACACACACACACACACACACACACACACACTGACAGTGCTTCCAGCTGAAGGTTTGGCTTTACAAGTTTTCCTTGCTGTTCTGGATGTTAATGACACAGTAAACTTTTGCTAGTCATGCAAAGAACATAGGTGCTGTGAGGTATATAAAAGTGGGAACTAATCTGTTTCGCACAACTTATAAGTGCAGCTGTGATTGCAACCTGACATTGATTCTTTAGTTTTAACAATGCAAACAGTAATGATCATGATAATTTTCCTGTAACTTTATATAGACTTATACACCACAACATTAAAACGACTGACGGTTAAAATGAAGAATGTTAATTATCTTGGCATGTGTTACGGGATTATACAGTAAGTCCCCTACATATGAACAAGTTACGTTCAAAGAGTTGAGTTTGTTTGTAAGTCCAGCAAACATTGTTTAGCCACTAGGCACATGTGTTCATATCTTTGAAAGTTTGTAACTCGAATGCTCATATTTAGGAGACTTAATGTCATAGGCTGTATTTTCCACAAGGAGTTACCGGGAGCCCCGTGTTAGACGTGAAGTAAGCAGTCCGATCACGGCTCTGGCGTACTAAGAAAACTTTCTACCCTGATGGTGTCCAAGCACTAGTGAAACTCCGGGATAACTGCATAGTGTAGCAGGGTATTATATAGAAAAATAAAGGGAGTTTCTTCTCTCGTATCTTTTTGTTATGTCGAGATAGCTGGGTCAGAGTACGTCAAAAGGGGATGTAAACAATATCAGGTAGGTGGTTGAGGTATGTTTGTGTGTTGCTTAAGTTAAATACTGTAAGAAATAGGTCTAAGTGTTTTTGTCTGAGAATGGGGAAAGAGTTGAAAAGATTTAACCCCCTCCCATCCGTGCCATACACCCCCCCCTTCATGCTAATTTATGGTTTCTTAGAAAAATCCCCCCCCCCCCCCCAAAAAAAAACAACCCCCTAAGTGGTTTGATGTCGCTGGTATATCAGACCTGCATTACAATTATGGGTAAAGACAACCTGAAATCAAAACTGACCTTTAAACCCAATGAGGGCTTTGTTGATTCATCCATGCATAATCACTACAAAAGACAAAATTAATTAAATAATAATAATAAAAAATAATAATAATTCTTCACTAAAGTGCAGTGACATTTCTATGTCTCAAAAACTGTTTTGTAGTGGTTAAGAAAAAAATCAGTAAAGATGTGTGTAAAGATGTTTGGGGTACAAAAAGAAAAAAAATTATTGCTTTTGTTGAAATTTCTGTCTCATTTTTGAAAGGAAATTGTATCTTATTGCGACGCGTCCAGGGCATTTTTTTTTTTCAACGGTTTGTAAAGAAAATTGCACTTGATCTAAAAAACGATTCAGTCACGCATTACAATTCTTTTGTGTGACAATTTATGTTTTGCCATACTGAATTAGTTAATTTTTAACAGTTTAACAGTTTTTAATTTATGTATTTTTGCATTTGAGGCAAAATGTTGCAATTCCTCTATAATCCTACATGTGGCGCATGCTCAATTATTCACACTGGCATGCAGCACAACATCCTGTTTGGTAATTATTCGCCAAGATTGTTTAGAATTGTAACAAAATCGTAATTTTTTATTTTTTTTTGTAGATTTGGGATATTTATAAAACCGTGATACTAACAATCACAATGCAGATCACTTATGATAATATAGTGTCATTTGGTCCATGGGGATTCGACAAACTCTAACTTTAGGTTATAGAGTGTAGCAGCACTGGTGAAGCTTCACTTCTCAAAAAAAGAAAAAGGGATTGTGAACACAAAGTGTCACTCACATGTATGAAATAACTTGATGAATGATTAACCCTATTTAACAAAAAAAAAAAACATGATTAACTTTAACTGTGTTCGTCTTTTGTACTTTACGTTTACCACATCAAAATAAATGAAAATGTAAAGCCAGCTCCTGTCTATAGGAAGAGAGCAATTTTGTGAACTTTTCCCTGTCAGAACACACACGCACACACACACACAGTGTCTTACTTCTTAGTTGTGCTACCCACTTAATATGCGTTATTTGTCCCCAGAAAGCCCGTTATCTCTCTACGCGCCATCATCCGCCTTCTTGATTGGGTGGTGATTATGATTGCGGTTGATTATGATGAGGGCCGATCGTCTGCGTTGTTGTTGTTTTTTTTGCTTTTTGTTTTTTTCCCCCCGCTGTCGGTGTGTGTGTGTCTTACTTGCTCTCCGTGGAACTTAAAGAGCATCATAGAAGGAGCGACATGGAAGCAGACACATCTGTTTCATTTAATAAGAGAGACGAGCACCAATTTAAAAAAAAAATATTATAATTTTTTTTTTATTTGACACAAACCAGATGTTGTTCCCTTCAGTTCTTGTTCAAACGATTGACGTATTTTGAAATATCACGATGTCGTTATTTACAAGGCTGTGTATTGTCGTGTGTTCCGCAGGTCGAGCAAAACCATGAACCTCTGCTCCAAGTGTTTTGCAGGTAAGTGAACGTGTGAATCACAGATTCTAATTTCGTTCATTCTAAAAACCCAAGCACGAGGGTGTTTGACCTTTCAACGGCACAACCGAAGAGGATTTCCAGCATGCGTGCGGCGTTCCCGTCAGGTTTAGTAACCGTGCTAGAAAAGAGGAATGACTCAGTCTAGAGATACACGTGAACGTGTGTAAGAGAGACAGGCTGTATTCTTCTCTAATCCTCTTCATGCTTGTTTTTCATACCTCACTTAAACTCGTCCCTCCCGCCTGCTCGTTCTCTTCTCTTCTCTTCTCTCTCTCTCTCTCTCTCTCTCTCTCTCTCTCTCTCTCTCTACCAGACATCCAGAAGAAGCAACCAGACGAGGACTGCTCTTCAGAGCCCGCCCCCAGCTCCAGCAATAGCCAATCAGCCGTCTTCTGTAACGAGACAAGCAGCAGCAGTAGCCAAACCCTGTCCTCCGGCTCCGAGGGGCCGTCCACAGACGCCACGCCTCTCTCCAAACAGGAAGGTGAGCTCTGGGAACGTTAGCGTGTTAACAACACAGCGGTTCATACCTTACATACAGGACACCACGTTTCCTCTTTGACCTTTTCCTGTATGCCGTACCTCCGTCGATTGTTGTCCTATAAACCACAGTCGCGGGTCACGCCGTGATGAGGTCAGGGTCATGGGGTCAGGGTCATGGGGCCAGGGGGGACAGCATGTCCATAGCGGGCACACACTCGTTTGTAATTAAGCTTTAATTAAGCGAAGGATGAGACGGCTAACACGCAAGTGTGTTCATTAAGAGCTCCTGCACGCAGGCAACGAGGGATCTGAGCATTTCTCTACCGCAGCATGTAACGGACACACAGCCAAGATACGAGCGAGTTATTTATTCAGCCATAACAAAGTGTTCATTTAAAAGGATTAACAGGAAGTAAATTATTAACAACACGTTTTATGTGTTCAGGGCTCAGGTGTAATTTATGTGCTACTGTCATTTGGAGCCTTTCTGTGTGTCTGGACATATAAAGCCGCCATCTCTCTCTCTCTCTCTCTCGCTCTCTAACACACACACACATACACACACATACTGGCTGTCTCTGTCTTTTGCGCTATCGCTATCTCTCTCTTGGCTTTTCTGTCTTTCACACTGTTTTTGTAGTCTTTGATTCTCCCTGTCTTTGTTCATGCTTTTTTCCTCACTGTCTCTCCCTTTCTTTCTTAGTCTGCCTGACTTTCTCGTTATCCATCTATTTCTTCCTCTCTATCTGTCTTTCTCTTCTTTCT
>JAQMYL010000038.1:29994269-30004704 GCA_030014365.1 Clarias pachynema
CAAGAAGCGCATGCGTGATACATGATACTCGGTACTCGTAAACCAAGACTTGTTCGTTTTCCAAGTCAAAATTTATTCAGAAATCTTTGCTTGTCTTGCGGAACACTCGCAAACCGAGGTTTCACTGTATTTTAGATTTCAGATATTAGACTTGTTCTGTGATTTATAAAAGAGTTCGCCCTTTTATCAACTTTAATTTTAACCACAGCATTCAGAATTATTCTGTGTAGACTGTATGACTGCTTTGAAAAGGTGTTCACATGGAAAGAGGGGTAACTTCGGATTGTTAATTTTCATAAATTTTTTTGTCAGCTTCAGGTTCAGAGAGCGAGGCCTCCCCAGAGAAGCGGGCGCGCGTTGGCGAGTCCTCTGAAGATTCTCAGCGAGGCCCTAAGCAGAAGAACCGCAGGCGCTGTCATCGCTGCCAAACCAAACTCGAGCTCGTACAGCAGGAGCTGGGCTCATGCCGCTGTGGTCAGTGTTTGCTTCATGCAATTATGATATACATTGTAATGTTACCACTTAGGCAGGTTCCGTCTAACCGCATGTTGGGGCGACTTTTCTACGAGCGTTTTTACCGTTTTAGGGCCTCCGGAAAGTATTCGAGCACAGTTGACCCCAAAATCTGGTCCGTTTTTGATCAGTGAGAACACAATTGTTGTGCGCTGATACAGTAGGAGAGTGTTGCTCTTGACCTTTTTATTTATTAAATCTTTTTTTTTTTTTTTTTTTTAATGATACGAGAGTGTGAAAGTTAACTTCCTCATTCTCTTCTCTTGTGTTTAATGGCGCCTTACAAATGAAGTAGGTGCAGTGTAGATACACAAGAAGAAGAGAACGAGGAAGTGAATCTATGCCTAATATTGTTGATATTTCGGAAAGACATGTCAAGAGAAAACCTCAAAGGACAAGATTGGTACATTCATCTCGCACAGACGGATTTCAAAGGAGACATTGGCCACTGATCGCGTTCTCGGGTGCAAGTGGCTTTCGTATCGAATTGATTCGTTGGCTCACAAATCAAGTAGGTGCGTACTGCCACCTGCTGTATCGGAGAGTGTGACTACGCAAGTGTACCCGAGAACGGAGAGCAAAAATAATGTGAACGCTGGCCAGCAGGGGGAGTGGGAAGGAGGAGAAATTGTTCGTGGACACGATACAAATCAATCTACCTAATGTGAAAACACACAAAATACGTTAAAAGAACGACCTCACCCCCGATAGCCCCGCCCTCTTCTCCTTTGCTTTCGTGTTTCACGTTCATGAACCTGATGTAATCTGTGTTCAGTGGTGCTCACATTGGACAGTTTAATCAGTTTCCTATCTGTATTTTTTATTACATTTCTTTTTTCATTTATTTCTTAGGTTACTGTTTAATCACGAGATAAGTGCTTAAATAAATTTCCACGTTCACCGTCAGGTTTCCGTAGACACCGCCGTCCCCGGTTCGAATCGCATCCCTTTAAAACAGCATTCCCAGCTTTAGTAAGCAACGGCAGCCATCACCTTAATGACAGATCCTGCCGTTTTGCTAAAGCTCTTACACTGATCCCTCATCAGTTCAGGTTTGAGTGGAGATTATCCCTCTATGTTCTTTCCATGAAATAACTCCTATTGTTAGTCGGCGCTCCTCAGCCGCCTCTTTTTATCTCCGTAATGGCTCTTTTATCTCCGTAAGAGCGCGAGCGTGTGTGCAGGGGCTCCGCGTGTGTATACTGGTGCCGTTCCAGCTGCATCGCCGGCACAGCCCATAATTGCGAAGCTTTAATTGAAGCATGCTGAGCTTTTAATCATCACTCACTCTCGTTAAGAACGACGCACATATTAAGCGCGATAAGCTCCTTAACAAGTCGGCGTGTGTAACGAGCCTTAAATCTAAACGGATTGTTTCGCACTTTCACTCACTTTTTTTTTTTCCTCTCTTTTTTCTGTAAATATAATTCTCTTTTTTTACATTTTTTATCTATCTTAGGATACGTATTCTGCATGCTGCACCGGCTACCCGAGCAGCACGACTGCCTGTTCGACCACCTGGGTCGCGGGAGAGAGGAAGCCGTACTCAAGATGGTCAAGCTGGACCGCAAGGTGGGCCGATCCTGCCAGCGCATCGGAGAGGAGTGTTCCTGAACACACAAACACGCGCGCACACATGCATACACACACACACACACGAATCTACACACACACACACCTGCATACACATACTTATAATGTATATTCCCCTTCCACTCTTAAGTCCCCTGATTCAACTGAGGCCAGTGGTGCTTAGATCCTCAGTGCTGAACAATGTAACACACACCCGATGTAACACTTTAGCACTGTTCCCTCACACACACGCACAACCTCCTGGCCGTGACACTCCTCACAACTGTCTTAATCTACTTCCCGTGGGACACATTCTCACAAAGAAAAGAAAGGAGACGCATCTATCGGCGGGTTTGGCATGCTCTGCCCGATTCGATTCTCCAGTCTATCATGATTAAAATAATAAAAATAATAATAATAATAATAATAGTGACTCAATCTCAAATTAGCTGTTCCAAGTATAGGTCAGTAGTCATCCCCAAATTCCCCAAACCTCCCATCAGGCCACAAACGTTGAGGAAAGCATGATCTATGATCAGGGAACGACCTTTGACCTCACGAGAGGAATGGGGTTCCTGCACCTCACCTCGCGACCACCTTTCATCCTCGACCTCCTCCGGTCTCCCACCTCGTTTCTGAATCAGAAATGGAGTTCAATATGGATCACGCGCCCTCACGTCCTCCGCTGGCCTTCCAGATGCCCCTGTCACTTTCAAGGCAGCGTCACACCTCTAGTTCTCACTACACGTGCACACACATACAAACACACATACACACACATACACACACGTACACACACACACACACACACACACACGCAAGCTGTTTTGATATTTGTTCATATACACGCAAGCCACATGTGGTCTGTGTGTGCCCAGCACATGGACAGAAGCTAAATCGGTACCCTTCGGACCGGGTTCATTTGGGATCGTGCACCCCAGGGCTTTATGGGAACTGTGTAGTTCAGGTCTACATACACCTCTGTATACTTACAGCTCCACTCAGACCCCTTAATGATGTATTTAGTTACGCTCTGCCTCCAGAAAGCAACAGTTCTCTAAAGGAATCTTTACTCCTTTCAGTTCTTTACTTCCTCTTTTCCCTCTGTTCTGGCTCTCCTTTTCATTCATCCTCATCTCACTTTCCCCCCCAAACACACGGTTTTCTAGTTTGTCACTTATTATTATTATTATTTTATTTTATTTTTTTTCCTTCCCCAAGTGGCTTTAGGAGGGACTGTGGTTTGAAGGTTGGAGGCAGAGTGCTGAATATACCGAATATTTTTTTTTTTTTTAAGCTGTTTTTTTTTTTGTTTGTTTGTTTGTTTTTTCTGTTTGAAAGGACAGAGCCGAAGACAATACGTGAATATCCTGTATCTTAAAGAAATCTTTATTTAACCATCTTTGTGTTCCTGATTAACTCGCACTAGCATAGAGCTGCGTTTCTTTTCCCTCTTTAGGTTAACATTGTTAAAGAGATAAAAAAGCAGTATGAATAAGATAATTCTGTAGCCTTTCTTTGGGTTTATGTTTTTTTTTTCCCTTCTTTTTTCTCCTTTCCTTCTTTTTGCTGAAAAAAAGAATAAACTGGATTAGTGAAGTGTGTTGTGGATTTTTTTTTTTGTTGTTGGTGCTTTTAAATCTTTGAGCAGAAAGCTGTGTGTGAGCGTGTGTGTGTTCCTTAAAAGATTTCCCAGTGTCATTACTCATTTCTTATTCATCTCTCTCTATAAAATAATGTAATCTGACAATGTTAATATCTTGAGACGGCCAGTCCGCTGTTAAACTTTTTCAAACAAGTGATTCCAGTTTTTATCAGTCACTCAGGCAAGATTAAAGCATACTTTTTTATGCTTTAATCTGTCTCCAGGAAATCATTTCATTCATCTTATTCCAGCATCTTTATTATCTGGGTATTAGCATTTAGGCAATTCTTGTCAGACTTTTTCACTGGACCATGGTACAACGTCATAAAAGATCAAATCTGCAAATGTACGTTTTAGTAACACATGATCGTGCCATTAGTTGATGAATTTGAGAGTAAAACTCTTCTTATTTCTCTATATAATCCCCTGCTACACTAATGCATTTATTCCAGCATTTCACTAGTGCTTGTACATCATCAAGGTAGAACATTTTCCTCAGGACCCCGGAGCCATGATCGGATCATCTGCTTCACATCTGAAACGCTGGCCTCCTAGTAACTCCTTTAATGGTCCAAACAGGTAAATGGAAATGGATCAGAGCGATGTCAGGACAGTACAGGGGGATGTATGTGGTGGTAATTCCCAGTTGAGTTCTTGTAATATGCAATTGGTATACAGTTCACACAGACAAATTCGTCTCTTCTGCAACAAATTATCCATTGCTTTTCAGGATCAGGTGTTCCGGTCACTTGAATGTTCACGGGAACAGCTGCAGTCGGCTCCCTCGGCAGGGATCATCATTTAAGGACATACAGCCTTCTTTTAAAACGTTTGACTTGAGCGCTCCTCATAGAAATGCATTTATTACAGAATCATTGCAAGTCAAGCTTATGAGGTGTACGACCAGATCCAAGATCTGAAGTTTGGTCTGAGGAAATTATAATCCTTTGAATATTTAATGAATCAGTAAGTAGGTGTCAAACATCTGCATTGTAAATATATATATATATATATGCTGTATGTGTTTGATGTATACAAGATTTAGTGCATGAAAGTGTTGTTTGGGGTATCTATCCCTCCCAGCCTATGCCATCTCCTTTGTTTCAGCCATTTGAAGATGGTGACATGAGTCACGTGTGGTGTTTGTGCTTCATGCCCTACATCTGCTTTTTTGCTGGAAAGCGGAATCTCGCTGCTCTTCAAATCCGGGTTTTAGCAAAGCTAAAGACGTCACCAAGCATCTCTCCAGAGATCGTTCTGCACACCAAGTTGATCCAGGGGGTACATGCATCAGTCACACTTTCAGTCAAATGTTCATTAATGATTTGTTCTATTACAACAGATCTTTTAAAGTTTAAACCTGAAATATCCCACATATACACATGTGCAGCATAGGGATTTTACAGTAGTAAGGAATTCCAGTAGAAGGAACAATTAATATTAACATTATTTACAAGTTAAACCTCCCCTTGAGCGTTTGTTTATTTACTAATGTTTTATATATAAAGATTTCATTTTTATTGACTCCTCATGGTTGTGTCGTATTCGTTCCATGTTTAAATAATCAATTCAACAGTGCTTCAAAGTACTAGCAGTCTGTGTGTTCACACCAGTGTCAAGCTTCATGTTCATACATGCTTGTGGTTTCATCACATCAAAGTAAAAACCTGCTGCTTCTCTCACAGGACTTTGTTGTTGCTTCCTGTAGAATTTCGTCTCAAATAGATGCCATTTTTGGCAAGCTTTCTTTAAAGAAGTGTCTGCCTACTGTTAGTACATGTTATCATTTAGAATGCATTATCAGTTCAATCCAAATTATGTATTTGATTATGTCTTCTGTTCAATGTTTGGGGTTTCTTTCTGAATTTCTTTTAATGTACACTACGGCTCAAAAGTTTGGGATCACTTTCTACCTCCATGGTTGTTCCTGATTTTTATTTCTTTCTACATTGTAAAGCAATGCTGAAGGCGTTCAAAAATATACAATAATCTTCTTTGAACAGTTCATATTGAGATGTATCTTCTACTCATGATCTGTAACGCCTTCATAACGACTCTAATCTGAGGTGCTGATTGTTAATTGGTGATTTCTGAGGCTGGTAACTCTAAATGAACTTCTCTGCAGCAGAGGTAAGTTTTGGTCTTGCTTTCCGAGGATGGTCTTCATGACAACCAGTTTCATCATGGTTCTTGATTGGTTTTGCAAATGCACTTGACCTGATCCTGTTCTTGCAAGAACTATTGCAGAAAGGCTGATCTCTGTGTCTTAAAATAACAACTGACTTGTTACATAATTACCTGATTCCATATGTTATTTCATAGTTTTGAAATCCACAGTATTGTTGTAGAATGTAGGAAATAAATCACTAAACAAAAACAAATTTGCAAATGATCCCAAACTTTTAAGCGGTAGTGTACTTTTTAGGACCATTGTTTTTGACACTGACTTGTATTGACGGCTTGATGATGATGATGATGATGATGATGATGATGATGATTGGTGGCCAAGAGTATTGGGACAAACATATGTTCAGGTTTTTTTTTTTTTATCTACAACAATCAATATTCAGGATAAAGTCTAAAGTATTTCAGTATAAAGTGTCTCTCACTCAATCCATGCCTGCTTGTTTGTTTCCTGTATGTCATGTACAGAAATGTGGCACAAAATGTTGCCATTCACATAAGAATTCTCTAGTTTTAACTTTTTTTTTTCACGTGCGGTGGTGGACATCCTGGCTTCAGAAAGTAAATGTCTTGCCATATATTTGTTCCATCCATTAAATAAACCAGCTGATTCTAGTTGGCACCACTCTTCAGCCAGATAGATGCGAACTAATTAGTGACATTCTGATTTGTGCACAGGAAGATCTATCAACACATGGCATATGTTGTCTTAATACTATTGACCACCATGGAACTTTAAGAACCTTAGGACCCTTAGTTCATTAATTTTATGTAGGGTTAAGCTGTTCAACGAATTGTGACTTCTGACCTCAACTAGTGGAAGGAACACTTTGCATTTTTTACTTTTGGGATTTAATAATAAATAATAATAATAATAATTACATATTACTGCTGTGTTGATTTTCCAGTCCTTTGCTGACTTGCATGGATTCATGAAATATAAGCCCCAGTTTAGACCATTTCCCAAAAATAATTGTAAAAAAATTAGATTTTTTTATTGCCACATACAGTACAGTGCTATAAAAACGTATACGCCCCATTGTGGTGTTTTTTTCTTTTTCTTTTTTTTTTCTATTTGTCACATAAATGATTAACATCATTTAGAAAAGAAAATTTTATATTACACAAAAATAACCGGAGTAAATACAAAATGCAGTTTTTAAATGATGCATTCATTTTTTAAGGGAAAAGCTGGCCCTATGAGGGGAAAAAGTAATTGCCCCGTAAAACTAATAACTGGTTGTGCCACCCTTGGCGGAAAAAACTGCAATCAAGCGTCTCTTCTTTTGTAGAATTGTTTTAATTCAGCCACATTGGAGCGACTCACAATCGAAATTAATTGCAGACTTTGGACAAGTTTTTTTTTGTTAATAAATAAAATCATTAAAAAAAAAACACATTTTGTATTTACTCGGGTTATCTTTGTTTAATATTAAAATTTGCCTGCTGATCTCAATCATTTCCGTGTGACAAATATGCAATTAAACAAAATCAGGAAGGGGCAAATACTTTCTCACAGCACTGTAAAAGAATTTCAGTACATCACCAAAGCAAGTCTCTCCTAATTATGTTACAGTTCAGCCTCAGTGCTTTTTGGTCTGCCTTTCCGATACCAAATTCAAACAGATAGAGAAACCGAATTGGGGTGAAACAGGCGACCTGTATCTTATTGTCTGTTTGTGAGGTTTTAGTTCCTGAGGATATAACCAACTTGATTTTCATTCTGGTTCATTGGTTATGATGGTTTTTATTGTTTGTATCTTATGGCTGAAGAGTCACTGTTTTGATCCTGACCTCAGGTCCCTGTCTGAGTGGAGGTTTTCATGGATTCCATGTTCTCATAGGTTTCCTCCAGGGTTTTTCTAGGTTCTTCCCACCATCAATCCACCTTTACCATGACTATGATAATTTGCTTATTGAAGATGCGTGATTTATTTTTAAAATCACCGACTGAAACATTGAACAGTGTGTATATACAGTATATACGCTGCGCCATCGCCACCTGGGCGCACCAAAGGGAAAGCAGGCTCATGATTTAAAGGGGATTTCCCAATACCATTATGACATAGTTTAGAAACATAGTATAGTTATAGAAAAGGGGGAAATATATGTTTAGACCTCCAAAAAGCCTCAGATGCTGGAAAAAAAATGCATCACAAACGTCACTCAATATGATCTCCCACAGAAAGTTATTAACCAATTTTCGGCATAAGTTTAAGGCATCGTCACAGCTGTCCTGTTTGATAAAATCAAAAATCCCTCTGCAATTTTCATCCTCAATGTCATTAGATCGCATAGGCCCGGTTAGGTGCCGATAATACAAATTCCATGTGTATCAAATTCCTTTAGGTGCATTTTGCAAAACTTAAAATAAAATACACAAAATAACTGACTTCCTATTGAGTAGAGCCCATGACATGCAATGTGAAAGTTGTTCAGCTCAATGAGCTCTAAATACCTGTGTCTATGAGCTATGCAGCAAAATATCGTGTGAGACTATCCTATAAATATCATGTCAGGCATCCTAATGGCAGCAGATTCCAACCTGTCTGGCAATTTTCATGAATTTTTGAGCATGGTAACAAACCCCAAAAATCCCTGGGAAAACAACACTATGATGACATAGTGCTGATGTTACAGTGCTTGGGCCCTAATGAACGGAACACTTAGTCCCGGTTTGACTGGAACCATGTATACATACAAGGGGTGTTCAAGTCAAACTGGGACTACATGGTCCCATTTCTTTGAGCACTCTAAATGTTTTAGTGTTTTTGTATGGAGTTTTGTTGTAATGAGCATGGAGAATATTTCACCCCAGTTAAAAAAAATAAATAAAAAAAAAAGATTTAAAATGAAAACTGAAGTTAATTGGATGATTGTAGGCTTTGTCATTGCTTTTATAATCTGTACACACTAGGGACGGAACTAAATATGGATATATTATTTGCAATGAACCATTACATATCTTTTACAGATCATGCATTGCATCAGATGCACAAATACAGATGAAGGAGTGGGGCGTGTTTACATTCTAGCTTTCTAAGGAAATGTGATGTGTTTGCAGCATCCTTTGTAACTTGTCTGGTCACAGAGGTTTAAAATTAGACTAATAACATCAGAATGTCAGGTAGTTTCTAATAATTTTGATTTTACTTTGATTGTATTCCTTTTTTTTAACCTCCAGTTAGAGAGAGGGATATTTGGAGCACTAAAAGCATACATGCCATTGCATTACATGACTGTGTACATTATATCAGCCCAGCTTTAACAATTACAAACATTGCAGCATTATGCATCAGATGTCTTGTAACTAAATAAAAATGTAACCTGTATCAATATTGAGACTAATGGCATTCAAGTCCAGCCTCAATTCCTACTAGAAACAAGCACATAGTTTGATTATCCATGCAAATGTAATCTGCTCTGATACCGGATCTCCTTTTAGTGTCCAACAACACTCAACTAATGTGTCTCTTATTGACCAATTAGTCTAATATTTCTCCACTCCCTCTCCATGTCTTTTACTGCAGCAGAACAATTTGCACCAGATGATGGTAAGAGAGTCGGATTAATGGTTCAAGTGCTGGAGATGGTGTGTGTGTGTGAGATGAGTGTATCAGTATTTGCATTGCTTCAGTGGACGTCTTTAATAGCAATTGTGATTGCCAGTAGATGACATTCTAGTGGTGCAATGATTCATTTGCTAATGTAATAGAAGTCAGATCTAAGGGAGACAGGAGAGATCAAGAGGCGTCTTACAAGATTGGCCCATAATTATCCCTAAGAGCCGGGCTGGAATTACAAACGCATCAATGTGTTAATACTTACAGGCTTCACTTAGTGTTTAATCAGGGCTCGATTATGGACCGTTAGTGTTCACAATCTTATTTTCCTCTTGCCTGCTTTTAGTCTTATCTCTTTCTCCCACTCTCTCTTCCTATTTGAACAACTACTTTTATTTTACATATTCCATCATCATTTCTTTTACATTTGCAAATTGCCACATATTTGTTTGAATTTATATTTACTTTTTTTGCTTAAATAAAATTTTTAAATAAGATTTTGTGGGAGAAAAAACATCTATCATAAGATATAGTACATACAGTGGGTACGGAAAGTATTCAGACCTCCTTAAATTTTTCACTCTTTGTTATATTGCAGCCATTTGCTAAAATCATTTAAGTTAATTTTTTTTCTCATTAATCTACACACAGCATATTGACAGAAAAACACAGAATTGTTGAAATTTTTGCAGATTTATTAAAAAAGAAAAACCGAAATATCACATGGTCCTAAGTATTCAAACCCTTTGCTCAGTATTTAGTAGAAGCACCCTTTTGAACTAATACAGCCATGAGTCTTTTTGGGAAAGATGCTACAAGTTTTTCACACCTGAATTTGGGGATCCTCTGCCATTCCTCCTTGCAGATCCTCTCCAGTTCTCTCAGGTTGGATGGTAAACGTTGGTGGACAGCCATTTTTAGGTCTCTCCAGAGATGCTCAATTGGGTTTAAGTCAGGG
>JAQMYL010000038.1:30004804-30032193 GCA_030014365.1 Clarias pachynema
CTGAGCACTCTGGAGAAGGTTTTCGTCCAGGATATCCCTGTACTTGGCCGCATTCATCTTTCCCTCGATTGCAACCATTCGTCCTGAAGGACTGCAATGATGGTTGACTTTCTATAACTTTCTCCCATCTCCCGACTGCATCTCTGGAGCTCAGCCACAGTGATATTTGGGTTCTTCTTTACTTCTCTCACCAAGGCTCTTCTACCCCGATAGCTCAGTTTGGCCTGACGGCCAGCTCTAGGAAGGGTTCTGGTCGTCCCAAACGTCTTCCATTAAAGGATTATGGAGGCCACTGTTCTCTTAGGAACGTTAAGTGCAGCAGAATTTTTTTTTGTCACCTTGGCCAGATCTGTGCCTTGCCACAATTCTGTTTCTGAGCTCTTCAGGCAGTTCCTTTGACCTCCTGATTCTCATTAGCTCTGACATGCATTGTGAGATGTAAGGTGTGTGGCTTTCCTAATCAAGTCCAATCAGTATAATCAAACACAGCTAGCCTCAAATGAAGATGTAGAACCATCTCAAGGATGATCAGAAGAAATGGACAGAACCTGAGTTAAATATATGAATGTCACAGCAAAGGGTCTGAATACTTAGGCCCATGTGATATTTCAGTTTTTCTTTTTTAATAAATCAGCAAAAATGTCAAAAATTCTGTGTTTTTCTGTCATTATGGGGTGTACATTAATGAGGAAAAAAATTAACTTGAATGATTTTAGCAAATTGCTGCAATATAACAGTGAAAAATTGAAGGGGTTTGAATACTTTCCTTACCCACTGTATATATATGGAATAAAAAGAAATAAGCAGAAAAATGTTTATGTAATAATTAAGATGTTGTCCAAAGGAAGACTTTTTTAGACTTAAAAAATAAAAAACAACTAATGTGCATGTTTTCTGCCAGTTTCAATATGAAATTTTGCAAAATTGTAAATTTTTTAACCTTTTTTATTTTTAGGCCACACTCTTTCAAAAAAAAATTAAAATATAGGACCAAATGTAGAATTTCTTGAGTGCGGGCCAGAACCTGAGGTTTTTGATTGGGGATATATAGAAAAAACTATTTTCAGAAAAGTTATGTTTCAGTTGTCTATTTTTGTTTTTATATTTTTATTGCTACAGTTTAAGCTTAAATGTCTTATAGGTCCGATGTTGTAGGTGCACTTTATCCACAAATTCTCCAATTTCATGTGTAATTATTTACCATGAGTTGAACTAACAAGTATTATGTACTTTATTCCGGCTTTCCAAAGCATAAAAGAGAGTTAGTAGTAAAATATAAAGTAATCAGTGACGTAATGCTTGCTTTTAGACTGTGTATATGTTGTTTGGTAATGTAGGATTTTGCATTATAATTTTGCGTTATAATACTGCATAGGAAAGACTTGGGTTAAAACAGAAAAGTCCTCTGACAAAACATTATCACATTGTTAAAATCAGTGGAGAATATTCATTTATAACAAGAATAACATTTGCCTAAACTGTCAACAGTTTGCATCAATGTTTTCCTTATGACATTCAAAGCCGATGTAGGTCTGTTATTTGCAGCATTGATGGTGGAAATTGTTTGCCCTTAAACTATGGACTATGGTTTTTAGATCAAGATTATAATTTTTTTTTTAATTTCCCTTTTCTTTTTTTAAAAACTATTACATACAATTTATACCTTAAGTATGTTTTCAATAACAGTTCAATAACTGTTCCTTCAATCTATTAACTCTTCCCAATTCAACTCTAATTTCTAACAAGAACTTTTAAGACATCATTATAAATAGCCTATAGTGTCAATTTCTTTTTATTTTTATTTTCAACTTTTCTTATTCTGCAGCACCATTGCTATTCAGCAGAAGTACACCTGTTTTCAAAGGTGAACGCTTAAAATTTGCATATCGGCAGCTAATAATGACCACTTCAGGTTTCCAGATGGGATTTGTGATGTATGTGGGGATCCTGAGCCTAGAAAAGAAGTAGCATTTCACCCACTACCTCATATAAACTTGAGATTTAGTCAGTCTTCCTCTCTCTTTCTATCATTTGACCTTTCCAGGAAAGGTGCTGACTGTCAGGTTCTGCCGACGGCTCGGAGATGCACCAATGGACTGGATGAATTTTTAATGATCATCGGGTGATTTTGTTCCCCTGTAGCTGGTGTGAGGAATGGAGTCTCATAGGAGTGTGTGGAAACGAGCGATGAATAACGATTAAAAATTTCAACCTCTGGAGTTTTTAGCAGCACTACAGATAAGGGCTGAAAGCTTAAGCCAGTTTCATAAAGTCTTTTAAAATTACTAGGTGCCATGCTGTATGAAGCGATCCCAATAAACTCTACGTTCAGTTCTGTACGTTAAGACGCTCATCATGCCAGGTTACACAATAAGGATATACAAACTGTAGATCTGAAGTTAAAGAAAGTGACTCCCCATGATGTTTTTAATTTCTAAAGTGAGTTTCTTTGAGTACTTATAGCCGTCCCATGAGTATCATATTATCCTTTACTAGCAAGATTTTGCAACCAGCTTGAAATTCATCGTCAAATTTAATTCAAATATGAAATTCGTATGTTTATTTATTTAATTTTTTTCCCTAAAGGGGTCGCCAAGTGGAAAGAACTTTCATTAACATTAGTTATCTCCTGAATCTCAAGAAATTAAGAGTTTCTTTAAGAGCAGTTTTATGATATTTTGTTTGGGGCACATTTATTTTATTGTTATTATTACTATTATTGTTAATAGTTTATATTTCTAAAATAAAAGTGTTATTTAGCCAGCTTTATACATACATTACATCAGAGATGTATTTTATTTCAGCCATTTATTTGTTAACCAACAGATCTCCTCACATCCTAACCTATTCTTTGAAAAAGTAAGAAAAGAAGACATCTGCTTGTCAGGTCTGTAAGGTTCCACCTTAACACCTAGTGATATTCTACTGCTTTTTACTGCATGAGAAAGAGAGAGAGATGCCTAACCCTTAAGTGTCCACTTGGACAGGAAAATCGATAATGGCAGCCACCCAGACAGAAGCAAGGATGACGAAGGAGACAAAAAGAGAGGTGGAATTCCAATGTGTCTCTGCTGCTCTGCATAAATGATGGAACTCTGGATCGAGATCCCAAAGGACCTTTAAAGGACAAGGAGGGAAGAAAAAAAGTTAAGACGATCACCAAACACCAATCCAGTGCTTGTAATAAATGTAATAGAATTGGTATAAATTTTGGCTCCTTGACAAAAAGTGGTTGGTTCTTAAGGTGTGCATTAGCACGGGTTATTATTTAGAAGTTTTGTAAGAGTGAACAGGTTGTTATATGTGATGCTAGGAGAATGGAAAGAAGCCATGTTAGGAGTCACTTTGGTCCCACCGGTACAGTTGTTCATTACAATAATCATTAACAATTATGTTCATTTACAGTCTGTGCCATCTGGGAAGTTAAACTCCATAGATGTGATAACCTGGATATTCAGTACATTCAGGTGATGATGATTCAGTTCAATTATTTGTCACATGTACTTTACAGCACAGTGAATTTTATTTATTTATTTTTTTTGCATATCCCAGTTAGGAAGCTGGGGTCAGAGCACAGGGTCAGCCAGGTTACAGAGCAGATAGGGTTAAGGGACTTGCTCAAGGGCTCAACAGTGGCTCAACTTGGTGGCTCGAACCCCCAACCTTCCGTTCAGTAACCCAGTACTCCACAGCCTTAACTGATTGAGCCCCCACTGCCCCTTTTAGTTTCCAGCTGACTTCATTTTGTTGCCACATAACTTGATTGAGCCTAAACCTGACCAACTGAATCAGCCCCAGATCATAACACTGCCTCCAGAGGGATGCATCACCTCATGTGCTTCCCTTCTTACCCTGATGTGCACCTCACTCTGGCATAGGGTCAATCTGAACTCGTCAGATCACATGACCTTTTTCCATTGTTCCAAAGTCCAATGTTTATGCTCCCTAGCAAGTTGAAGCCTTTTTTTATGACTTGTCTCACTAAGAAGGAATTTTTTTGACAGCTCAAGTTTAGTCCAAATCTTGTGATTTCTTGTTACATTGTGTGTATGGAAATGCACTTACTTTGATTATTATAATATTCATGGATTTTACTATGCAATTTCACTAAGAGTTTAAGTGATCTCCATCCATGTTTCTTTTTTTTTTTGACCACATTTCTTCTACAAAGTTTCCGGTTCAGCACTGTCCTTCCATGTTTTGATAATGTGTTGAGCAGTTCTTAACCCAGTCCCATTAATTTCAGTTCTCCTTAATTGTTTGTTACGTGATGCAGGTCAATAATCTGACCCTTCTGAAGTTGTCTTCTTTTTCACCAGGCAGTATAGTTGTGTGTAGCTGTGGAAGTGATGATGTATGTGAGTTCTGCTAAATTTTTGTTTGTAAAATGACATTCATACCAATGGAGTTTGGCATGATGTAGATTACTTGTGGAAAATAAATTAGCACGAATGACCATGAAATTCTCATTGTGGAATTGTAGCACCACCACTTTGGCTGCGATGACCTCGGGAAAAGGTTGTCTTTTTGTATAGCAGAACACTAATTTTAGCAGCGGAAAGAAATGGGTTTTTATATAACACTTCCTGACCTGAATATAAATTATACTGTATAAGGAGGCACTATGGAACGTAAGTGGTGAGTGTTTTGGGGTGGGGCCAAAAAAAAAGAAGATTTTTTTGTTTTTACTTAGAACGGTTTTAAAAAAAGAAGTCAAATTTCACCATAATGGATGGACTTCTTCAGCATTGTTTTGGTACTGACTTTTCAAGAATTTGTGAATTAAAATGTGATTAGGCCACGAGCAAGGGATCATAGCCTTCCTGTTTTTCCTCACACTCTCTATCAGAGAGCACTTGTTTTAGTTATTGCTATGGAGACCTCAAACAAACATGTAACAGAATATTACCATGATGAGAACAGTGGAATCCCTTGACATCACTTTGATCTCTCTCTCTCTCTCTCTCTGTGTCTCTCTCGCTCTTGCTCTCTCTCTCCTGCACTAATGGGTTCATGTGTCACTCATGTTCAACCTGCTCTCATCCACCAGCCCTTGTAAAAACCTTGTGAACATTAATGACCCTGTAACACCTAGCTGTGTATGTGTGTGTGTTTGTGTACATGTTTGTGTGTGGTAATATCCTTGCAGTCTCCTCAGCTGGCAGCTGCGTCTTGGCAAATGGAAATCCGTCTTGTGGAATTATTCGCATCTGCCCATTTCTCCCTCTCATTTGGGAGGGTCGCCGAGGGCCCTGGTGTGTCTGTGTGTAATATATTTTTGTTTGTGTTGTAACATGAGATGCCCCAGATTCCCACCTTGCATAGTGTAATGGTAGGTGTCGGAATGCGTAATGATTTAAAATGACCCGTGTGCGAGCTCCTTTGCTGTTTAAAGCTGCATTCATATGTCAGAGGCTGTTCTCTGACAGTACAATCTCTAAGCTCTGTTGGATTCCATTACCACTCCTATCGACATGCATTGTGATTATCTCTTATGCACCATCTCTAACACACACGCATGTGGAACTTACTAATTGCTGTATTCTCACATTTCAAGCACCTAGAAAACAGTGTTGGCAAGATGAAGTGAAGCTTATTCATTTGCACGGAAAGGAAACGTTTGACACGTTTGAATATTAATTACACAATTCGTCTACAGCATGATGACAAGTTGTGAGACTGATGTCAGCTATTAGGACGTTTTTGTTTAGTCAGTTGTCAAAAACTAGAACGCTACTGTGAAATTCTGAACTGTTGATAATAATAAAGCCTAGAAACAGTTCAAATGATGTGGCAGTCTGGGAAAACACCCAAAAATGCGGATGAGATTTGACCAAAAAAATAAAACTTTTTTTTTTTTTTTTTTTTTTTTAGAGAGAGAAATGACTTTTTCAGCCAGAAATATACTTTGACACTTCAGGGAAAAACAAATATATATTTCGCAAAAAATGTTACGTCATTTATTTTGGAAACTTTCTTAAACTCTTTGCAAAGATCACATTAGGTTCAAAAAGGAGCCAGTTTAGCAAGCACAACCAAATGGGTATGACGATATAAAGATATAATCTTCATAGGCATACTTCTTTTTTTATTAATATTATATTTATTACATGTTAAATGCAGTTGCTTTTAGACAAAAACAATTTAATTTTCTGAAGGTAAAATGAATCTTGTGCTGTCTGTTATCTGAGTGCAGCAAGGAAAGCAAAAACCTATTACTATATTATGTCACTCTTAATTCAGGCTTTTTTTTTTTGTTTTTTTGCATGAATTCAACAAGATGGTGGAAACTTTCATTTGAGGCTCTGGTCCATGTTGACGTGATGTAATTCCTGCAGATTTTTTGGGCTAGTTTTCATACTTGAGTTGACCTTGGGCTGGAAGTTGCCATTAGAAGACGGGTGAATTGTGTCCATGAAGGGATGCACATGGTCACCAACAATACTCAAGTAGACTTTGTCTTTCAAGTGACTATTAATTTGGGATAAATGGGCTTAAAACATTCCCAACCACTAAACCATCTACAGCGATCTGAACAGTTGAAAGAGAGCAGGCTGGGTTTGTGGATTTATGTTGTTGGCACTAATTCATATTCACCAAATATCATTTTTGTGCTTCAACAGAAAATGACAGCTTACATTTTTCCTGTCCTTAATTGTCCAGTTTTGCTGATCCTGTTCTCACTGCAGCCCGAGCTTCTGTCTGACTGGCAGGAATGAAACCCGATGTTGTAGCCCATCTGCCTTACGTTTCAATTTAAATTCAATTCAAATGTTGTGCATTGAAAGATTATTTTCTGCACTTCACAGATATACAGCACGGTTTTTATAAGATGCTGTACCCTTTCTGCTCACTTGAACCAGTCTGGCCATTCTGCGTTGACCTCTTTGGCCAACGAGGTGTTTCTGCTCAATCGATATTTTTTCTTTCTCACATTTCTGAGTGTATGAATGTTCGATTAGATGAGCAGCTATAATAATAATAATAATATTAATAATAATAATACTTAAATGACCCCTACTGGCACCAGTAATCATTCCATAGTTAAGTTAGTTTTTGAGCCTAATGGTGGCCTCCTTCACTTGCATCTTGCACCTTTTCATACTGCATCCTTAAATATCCTTTGAACAGCTACCAAAAACGATTAAGCCTGTGAAAATAAAGTGATTGAAATGGCCAAACAGTTGACGCAATAAGTTTTGTTAAACCCGTTGAAAGCCTACTCTTCAATTTTATCCTGAGGTCCTCAGTTTGTGAGTGCATGTTTTTCTTAACTTTGTACTGGGTGTATTATTTAGTTCAGCCATGATAAATTAGGCCAGTCAAACATTTCTAAAATTTGTGCCGTTTATTTTTAAGACTCCCCAAAACCATGCCAGACGAAGACCAAGCAAGTGTGCATAAGAGACATAGGAACAGTGTTTGGATTTTTTTTTTTCTCCCCGTAACCTTTCTAACAATAGTGAGATGTCTCTTCTTACTTCCCAGTTCTAACTGGGACATGACATCCAACTGGAATAATATCATTGGCTGTAGGCCTACTCTTCTCCACTCCAGGGGATTGAAAGAGTGTAGCTGAATAGAATAGTGCTACATATTATGTATATGTGTGAGGGAGAAATAAAGAAAGAGGTGATCTGGAATCTGGTAGGAATATAATTTCCTAAAGCAAGGTGATGAGGGCATTAATCACTCTCTACTACACATTACTCTCTACTACACATTTCCCACTACAGCCACCCAGCTCTTCCTGCAGTACATCGGGGTCATTGGAGTGAAGGTGGAATTGGTTATGTAGTCAGACAATGCCTCACTATAGCTAGTACCCTACAGGCTTTGTGATTGATTTTTGCCACGCCAGAGCAGGTTGGGTCATGCTGAGGAAATTGTAAATTAAGTTAACGTATAATGCGTCTCAGGGCCCTAACTGGTAAATGCTATAGCACCAAAAGAGCATCAATAAGTCCTACAATGTGAATCGTGTAAAAGAGTATAAAGATTTTTTTTTTTAAACGTCTCCCAATTGTTAATTAATCCCATATCATGGTATGACAATCGTTTACATGAAGCTCAGTAACAAAAAACATTGGAAAGCACATTGTTATGCCCACTTAATGTAGTAATGGACCTCATACAAGAAGCCATATATAGACAAATGTTCTCTTAATTTTGATTGTATCCATAACCTATACTGTATATTTATCCATGACCCTATATTTTATTCATACCCATTCATTTCTGGGGTTCACCAGTGTTTTCCTGCATTTTGCGCGTATTGTAGGGAAGAGAAATTTTTGCAGGTGGTCGAGAGCAGTCTTACCAAAACATCCCAATTTCACTGTCTACAAAATGTCTGATGCAAATTAATAAACACAATAGATTATGTTTTTTAGAGGAATTATAATGAGTGGATAATTAAATGTGTGGGCTAAAGAGATCCTATTGGTCAATTGATCCCAATTAAGACTACAAAACCCCCAGAATACTTGCGTAAGTTCTGCTTCGTAATTGGCCTTCATATTGCTGTTAGATGTTTTGGCCATCCAGAGCTTACGCAGAGAACGTGATTTTAAAAATCACACAGGACAATTCGATGAGACGAATAAATGGCTGCTGAGTTGTTTTGGGTTGCCATGAGCAGTCTGAAACACCTAATTATGAAATCGATTATCTAGTTAAAAAAATAATAAATCAACATTATCTCTGTCACAACATGCACGTTCTTATATGGTTTTTAGGGGGTGTTCCCTGACCCAAAATCAGGCATTTTTCATTGATGATTTAGCTCACCTCGCTAAGAGCAGTTTGTGGTGGTTAAGAACATTTGGTGCATCTGGCGTTGACTTCTCGCATTTTATTATTTCGTTTAAAGAGGATGTTAGCACATGTGGCTAATTGTTTGCTCATGACTTACCCAAACAGTTACGGTAGTACATTAATCCATGCTGCATAACCTATAACCATAGCTTTGGGCATGAAAACCCACCAGGCAATAGTCTACAAACATTTGGGTGTATAGTGTACAAACTCAACAAAGTTAACTCATGGAACTGCGTTTCTTGGTTTTGAATAAAAAGCATCTGCCTCAATTCATATACTGTATAAGTAATGCATAAGAAAAAGCAACAACTTGCTCATCACTACCATTTAGCACCAATGTTTTAGGTGCCAAGTATTTCTGATTTGTATCTGTCACACACTTTGTGGCTGTAATTTACTAGAATAAAATATGAAAATCCATTAATTTATTTCCATTGAGACATGAAGACCACCACAGATGCACATGCTTTTAACGTTTCTCTTAATGACTGCTCTTTAGGGACTAGACTGACTAATTAGCCACGTTTGAGAAAATACCAGCTGCACATCCACAGCTCAGTCAATATGTCAATGCAGGATGTTTAATTATACCAAATCAAATATGAGCTTGTGGTATTGACTAGGGTTTAACCAACTAGAGGACCTTATTTTCCCCCAGCGTAATTATTTGCTTTACTCCCCAGTTTGTGCTGAGTATTGCACGTTCTGTATCACAGAAACATGCTGTTTGCTGGCGTGGACACTCTAAATTGTAGTAATGTGCGGATAAATGTCTTTGCTGTAAACATGTTGCCTACGCATGTGTGTGTGCGTGTTTGCATAGTCAAGTGTTGTTTCACTGTGCCAAGCGGAAGTCATGTGGCTCGCATCTAATGTGTCAACCGTTGGCTTTCTAATTGCACTTAACGCCTGACAAAAACTCAGCCGAGGTAATCTGTAATGGAGAAATTGGTGGTTGCTGCTAATTGTGCATTACATTAGCGTAACACATTACATGCACCTAATGCTGGGGCGGTTTGCCTCAGCCTGTTAGTGCTTCATTGCTTATTAACACATTAACACTTACAGATGCATTTTCCTCAAGCATGTCCCCTGCTAAATTGTCTGAGCACAGGAATTGCTTTATGATCTATGTGGCTTTTTTGCATCCTAATGAAGCCAATTATGGTTTATGAGCAAAATATCTACGTGCCAGTGCAGGCTGCGAGCTGTGAAACTGTGTTTATGAGAGAATCAGCCTGCATTTGGAGCTGTTAATTGATCGCGGTCTTTTCATAAGTGACGTTTATAGTAACTTTATCTGGCATTATTGTGAAGTTAGTCCTCAAAAAAAAAAAGGAGGTTTTGTTTAAAATGAAACGAGATTTAACAGGAAAACACTATGGCTTAAAAAAAAGGCTTTTACAAAGTACTTTTTTTTTTTTTGCATTACAGTCATTTTCCCCTTACGATTTGTCATAATAATAAGTGGCATATATGTATAATGCAATATTTCCTAAAGATTTTTCTTTAGTGTGTGTAATTTAAAAAAAAAATCACTATTAAAAAAAAAAAAAAACACTAGAATAAAACAATAATTATGGCAACTCTTAAGCTACACATTTCTTTAATACTATAGTGTTTTCCAATTTTTATTTATTTAACTACCAGTAGTTCATATGAACAATTTGACAGCAGAACGTGATAACCATTTTTGGATTTTTGGAATTTTACTTGCAAATTATTATTCTCTCACACACAAGTTTGTCAAAAGATTTAGGTGTAATTTGAAAATCGCTACATAATGTATATAATCTTATTTTTTTACAAAGCTTTAAATGTTCACATTTTAAACAAAGCATGACACACAGCTGCCAGATTTATGAGCAAAAGACAACATTTTTTGAAAAGAAAAGGTGCTTGTTTTGTTCGCGTGATCAGTGAAATAAAAAAAAAAACTTCAGTGCTTTTAATGTGTTTAATGGTTTTTTGGAGAATGTTTACACTCTAAAAAAAAAATTATGTTTTAGGGTGTATGCCTGTACTTTGGCAGTATGGGTACTGAAGTGAAACTAAAACCTTAGTTGAGGAGGAGGCTGATTATGCTGCGAACTGATGTGTGTGTATCGCTTATAAAGGTTCTCATGATTCTGAACCATTGTCATTATTAAAAACGTTTTGTGTATACCAAAGCCCAATACTTTTTTCCTTGAACTAATTTTCTGCAACTTCTGTGTTTGACTCACTACTTCAACACAATCAAAGCATGTGTTTGAATATATATATTTTTTTATTATTAAAAATATATTATTGATGCTAAATTTCATACTTAAATTACAGTAAACACAACTGCAGGCTGATTTACACACTGTGCGAAAACTGTGGAATATGAAATTATAGCTTGTTTAAAATATCTAACAAAATTCATACTTGGTGTATATAACCCCCCCAAAAAATTAAAAACTATTTTGCCATTTGTGCTTTTTAAATACCTTGTGACTTGAACAAAACATGAACAAAATATTTTCAGTTTGCAATAATTCTTGCATCGTTTGAAAAAAAAAAAAATCAACAAAAGTGGAATTCTCATTTTTCTGTTCATACTGTATACTGTTATACTGTCATATACCAGTAATTATTACTTTATATAAAGTTACATTTGAAAAGTCTTGTTTGCTTTTAATTAAAAGGATTTTAATTAAAGGATTTTAGGCGACATGGTGGGTTAGTGGTTAGCCTTGTCGCCTTGCAACTCAGTGGTCTCAGTTTGATTCCCGTCTCAGGGTCTGTGTGCAAGGAGTTTGCATATTCCCCCCCGGGCTTGATGGGTTTCCTCCGGATACTCTGGTTTCATTCCAGAGTCCAAAGATGTGTGAATGCATGTGTGAATGTTAACCAGAGGTCACACTACAGTTGTACAATGGGAATAAATACCTGACAATCGCCTCCATGGTCTCTAGTTGATTCCTAGATGGATGAATGGAGTTGCATTTAGGATTTGTTTGAGTGACCTCTTTCTCACCTAAAGCAGCAGTCAGACCAAGCACAAAAATAAAAGGAATAACTAATATATAACATTTTTTTTTTACTTATTTAATATTACTCTAAACTAACATTGCAAAAGCAAAGCAACATGATGTTAAGTAAGAATTTTTTCCCTCCCTGTTTGCTAGATTTTTCTTGATAGCGATGTCACCATCTCTTAATTCACCAATGCAACTGTTAATCTTGTGTGTATAGTTATCAGAAAAGGAAACGTGAGAAAACTGTGGGTTAGTCTGCTGTCCAAAACAAGCTGGAGTGCGAGCAATGCAAATGAAACGACTGAAAAAAATTAATGACATGTAAAAAGAAAATTTTCATCAGAATCAATCGATATAACACGTCCTCACAATGTGTAGTAGCAATGCAGGTGCCCAGCTTTGAATTAAAAATGAAACCACAAACTGAGAAAAATATGTTTTTATTTCAGGCAGTGCAATTGTTTTTAAATCGACCTTCAGACTTTCTTACAGGTTTTTTTCCCCCTCAAACACATCCAAAAACAGTTTTCATGGTTAAACTATTAAAAAGGGATTTATTTGTAGTCAAAATGAAAGTACAACTTTTCTGAAAAGGTCCAGTGTTTGAAACCGTGTCCAGGACACAAAGGCGTTCATGTATTGAATGTGCACCAAATGCTTTTTCAGTGATGTAGAAGTAGAACCCTCCAGGGGGAAGCCTCTGTAACCTGGCAACAGTGGTCCAGAAAATCTAACGCAGGAGGCCAGAAGGTGAATTTTGATAAGAGACAGCAGAAGTGCAACATGGTCTGATCTGCTGAGCTTTTTAAATCAGAAGCTAGACAGTCCAACTCCACTTTAGTTGCATAAAGTCTGTGAACAACAGGCTCTTAGAGTAAGTGAAGAGAAATAAGAGTTCTTTGTTAAGCCTTCTAAGAAATTATTTAAATTAATTCACAAAAGCCAACTTAACAATGAGGCTCAGTCAATTGCATTTTGATGGAAGCAGAACAGGTCAGTTGGACCTGACAGCTTATGGACGTTTTCTCACTAGACAGTGCAGCAAAGTATCAGTGACCTCAAAATGTTAGACTATTTAATTTTGAGTTTGAGTGAATTACTATCCATGCAGCATAAATACTGTGCATCTATCAGTACGCTCAAGGGGAAGGCTGCCGACTTGACAGTTGTCCAGAAAATAATCATTGACTCCCACAAGGAGGTTTAGTCTGTACCCAAAGAGAAAGTCATCGCTGAAAGAGTTGCTTGTGTGCAGAGTGCTGTACCAATAGCATATTCATGGAAAACTGACTGGGAGGGAAAATTGGGGTAGGTACAGGTGCACAGGCAATAGGGATGACCGCAGGTTTTAAAGCAAAGTCAATTCAAGATATTATGAAGATCTTGGAAGATCTTCATAAGAAGTGTAATAAAGCTGGAGTCAGTGCATCAAGAGCCACCATGCACATATGTCTTCAGAAAATACAACTGTGCCATTTCTTGTATCATGCCACCCCTGAACCAGAGACAACGTCAGAAGCGTCCTCCCTGAACTAAGAAGAACAAAAAAATGGACCGTTGCTCAGTGGTCCAAAATCCTCTTTTCAGATAAAAGTAAATTTCGTGAACATTTTTGAAGTTTCCACGGTTAGTAGTGATTTGAGTCCCATGACATCTGCTGGTCCACTGATTTATCAAGTGCAAAATGAATGCAGCTGTCTACCATAAGATTGTAGAGTATTTCATGCTTCCTTATGCTAATAAGCTTTATGGATGGCATTTATGGGTTCTGTTTTCCAGCACCTGCCCACAGTGCCAAAACTACCACATACTGGTTTGCTGACCTGTGCCATGTTGAATCTATGAGTTATTGTCAGGAGGAAGATGAGAAACACCTGACCCAACAAAACAGATGAGCTGAAGGCTGCTGTTAAATCAACATGGTCTTCAGTGATGTCTGAGCTGTTCCACAGGCTGATCGCCTTAGTGTCATTTTAAATTGATGCACTAATTCATGGTAATGGAGCCATGACCAAATATTAAGTGCAAAACTCAACAAGAGTTTCAGAATTGGAATTCTTATTGGGACATTTATGTATTGTAAATCTTTTATGATTGATTTTAGAAAATATTCAAATATTTTGAGATTGTATTTATTTCCAAATCACTTGAGATCTTTTACATGATCCAGATGTAATAGTATATGTGAGAGCCCTGATGCAGGGCTTCAGAGGGCGTCAGTGAAATGTGAGTGGGCGTGCATCTGGTTGTGTACTTTCGGAGATAGCGTGTGTTTATTAACTGAAACTCAAAAGGAACTGAAAAGATAACTTTGAGCAGAACTCAAAACACAAACCTCCCTCCTTCTCCTCGAGACAGGGCGATGCTTTGAAAAATGAAATAAACTCTTAGAGACAAGGTTATCCCTTTAATAGGTTTTCTTTGCCTTTCTTTGATGCAGGCTTCTTATGTTGAGTTGTTTTGGTCTTTGTCTTTGGCCTTAGTACCATTAGTAGTGTTATCTGCTATCTAATGATTGCACGTGTGCTGGTTTCCGGGGGCTTAAATAGACACGTAGTCAGGATCTGCTGATTTTCCTCCAAGGTGGTGTCGCCTAGCAACCACTCATGAGGGTGACCGCGGATCCGCCTGTTCAGAACCCTGCTGGATAGCCGCCTATGGACCTGCCTGTTTAGAACAGCACGGCGCATTTCCTTGTGGATCTACTCCATCTCCCTCAACTAGTGATGGGACCTGGATCAGTTTAGTGACTCTTTGAATCTCGTTCATCAAAATGAACAAATCTTTTTTTTTTGTCATTTAGTTCATTTGGTTCTTTTGATCAGAAATAAAATAAAATGTTACATTTTCAATAAACAGACCCCCAACACTTCTACATACACAAATTTTGGCTATAGTTCCAGTAATAAAAATATTACAATGTAGCTAAAGACATATTATAATAAACAAAAAGAGATGCTATGTAGGAAATTGAATTGAACGGTTCTTCTCATGAGTCTTCTAGTCCGAGTCGTTCGTTCTTTTGAATCTATTGTACTGCATAGTGTCTATGGGAGTCACGTGACAAAAGAACAAACAATTCAGACCAGAAGACTCAAAGGTAACTACTTATTTCAGTTTCCTGTACATAAGCTATGGAGGTTTTGCAATGCTTTGTGCATGCCTGCCCAGTAGAAAATGAATGAATTACTCTCTGAGACTACTCGTTCTTCTGAGTCACGTTAAAGACTCGTTCAAAGAGAACGAATCATTCATGAATGACCCATCACTACCCTCAACCCCTCGTGAGACCCCGGTCATTACAGAGACCATTATTGTAATTTATCATTACCTTGTGTAACTTTCTATAGACTATTTGTAGCTCTCAAATGTGTATAGTCTCTACATAAAATACTTTTACATAAAACAAACAATGAATACAATGAAAATATAATAATTAAATACAAATATGATTTGTCTGTAGTAAGATGAGTACATCATGTAACAGTTTTAAACATTTTTATTTTAAGATTTTATGTTTCTTATTTATTTATTTATTTATTTTAAATGTATAATAGTCTATTTTTCTATATCTTTTTTACTCATGATATTCCTACACTGCACGAATAGATTAATGCTTTCTAAACAGTCAGATTTAAATATCCAAAAACATTATATTATACATTGTTAAAGCTAAATAGAGCTTTGTGTCTAATGCTTGTTTTCTGTGAGCCCACATATAGAGAGATATAACTGGCTGCACTCTAGTGGAAGGCCTACTGCAAAATAATGTGATAATAAATAACTTAATTAGAAAATAGGTATACTGTATATGAGCATATAACATTCAATATATAGAGTCAGGAAGTGTTATAATACAGATAAGCAGGTTGAGAAAGACAAAAATAGATGAGTGAGGTAGGGGATCGTTGCACAGAGAACACAAGAGAAGCACTAACGCTGAAGGGAAAAGCAATCACCATAGTCTTAAGAGATTATGGGAGAATGCGATGGGAATAGGTGGATAAAGATATGGATTAGAGAAAGGGAAAACATGAGGCACCAATTAGATGGTATTGAATGTGTAAGAGATTGCCATGAAGGTGTATAAGTATAGTATAGGACATATACGTAGGTCTAATTTACATCACAGGTCTATAGAACTAGTCGTACAATAATGTAAGGCTGTATGCTACTTGGTCATTGTGGTCATGGCACTGTTTTGGCTTCAGTGGTTATTTAATCATAAAGTCAGTCATAATGGATTTTCAAATGATATAATGTATTCATCATATGTGGGGTGAATGGTCAGGACTGAATGTACTTTTTCACATGTAGCATGCTTATAAGTTCCTGATCAGGATTTACTAATCCATCCATGATTTAAAAAGAAAAACATTGGATAATAAAGAAAAGTGAAATTTGAAACATTTGAAATAAAAGTACTCCCCACCCACATTTGCCAAGCCCACTGCCTCCCAACTTTGTGTTAGCAATCTTGATTGACTACAGCTGGTGGCTGTTACAGCTTCTCTGTTCCAACACAAAAATGCTTTGTTTGACAGCACTCATTGGAACTGACAGTACAATCAGAATTTCCAAGAAACGCAGTGCAGATCTGAGAAAGAGGGTGATGGATTTACACAAGACAGGAACGTCTCTCGGTTCCATTTTTAAACACTACAGATCCAAGATCAGTTCAAACAATTGTTCGCAAATGCAAATTATTGGAAAGCATAGCCACTTTGCCAAGGACCAAAACTGGATCATGTGGGCAGAGAAAAAAGCTTTCTGGAGAAAACTTTTTGACCAAAGGTGTGTTTTGAGGAGTAAAGGTGAGGCATTCAACACCAAGAACACTGTACCAGCTGATGAGCATGGTGGTGGTAGCATTATGCTTTGGGGCTGTTCTGCTGCTAGTGGAATTGGTATGTTGCACAATGTGGATGAAAAGAAATGAAGAAGCAGGACTACCTCAGAAGTTTTTTGCATAATTTCACATCAGATTGGTGGCTAAAACTAACACAAAATGTATTTTTTTTTCTACAAGGAAGTTACCCCAATTACACATCAAAGTTGTTTGTGGATTAGGCAGGCTAACGTTGACTGTGGACTGTGCTTCAAGTCAGGCTAGGAAATGAAAAAAACTTAACTGAACACTACAAAGAGTGGTTAAATACACAGAATTGTGCTTGAAGCTTGTTAATGGCTACCAAATGCATCTGCTTAAAGTGAAACTTGCTGAGGGAAATCTGACCAAATATTAGATATTCAAAATCATACTGCTGCATAAAATAGTTCATGAGAAGCCATATCTTCAATAATGTATTAAAATAGCCATGCCTATCTTTCTAAACTTAATTTTCTTTTAAGACAATTTACAGCTTCATTTGTGGTTAGTTAAATGACACAATTTTATTTATTTATGTTCATGCTGATGGGTGACCCTTGAAATCAGAAGATGTGTAGAGCAACTGCCCCTCAAATACTCTTTCTCCATGACCCTGAGTGTGCTGTTTGTATATTTTTAACCATGTATTGATTTCTGAAAAACCTGAACCAATTATAACGTGTGCACTCGAATTCTCCTATTAAAGATGTCTGTTTTATAATCATTCTGCCCCAGAAAATCTTTTCAAACTGCCATGAAGTTTATGTTCATGATGAGTGCACATAACAATCTGACCACAGCTGTACGCTATATGGCCAAAAGCAGACCTGTGTATGGGTCTTCCCCAAACCTTTGTCACAAAGTTGGAAGCACACATTTTGTGTGATGTAGCATTAAAATGTCCTTTCACTGGCACTAAGTGCCATAAACTTGTTCCAGTACATCTGTGCGCCTGTGGGTAGTCATTCCTAATAATACATAAGCATAGTAAGCATACTGAAAATATTCAAAACCTTTCCATAGGACATAGGACATTAGAAAATTGCAGGAAAAAAATGGTCAATTATACTCTGCTTCATGTTCCGTCTGATGGCCGATGTCTGACGGTTAACGGCTAGTCATTTAAGAGTAAACAGTGAGTTTAGTAGAGCACATAGTCAACACTGTTTTCTTTTCAGATAAGGAACAGGACCTCTTTAATTTAATGGGCCAGTCAAAATCTCACTACAGCAGCAATGCAAAGCCTCAAAGACTAAAAGGGCTACAGGGTACACATTAAGTCCAACAAAAGCTGTACCATTTTGTTGCAAATGCTAATATTTGGTGTGGTGATGTGACGTGATGTGGCCTGATGCAAAACATGGTTGCTGTTACAAGCCTTCTATTTTTAAACCATACTCTTTTTGGCATTTATTAACAAAAATCATGTCAAGCTTTTGAACTGTTTATCTATATTTAATGTTGTGGAACATCTGCAAGACAAGTTCCTTTTTTTAAATTTTAAATTATTATTATTATTATTATTATTATTTTAATAAAGCAGTTTAGAGTCCTGTATTGAGTAAAAGGCTCAGAATTAGTCCATGATAATCCTGTGGTGGTAATATTGATGACTGCGGCTTGCTGTCCCTGTTGGTGACATAGACGAGTAATAGCAGGCTATGCAAAAGAATACAGTATTGGATTCTTTCTTCTACACTGTCTAGCCAAAAAATAAATAAATAAGAAGTCACTACCAGTGTTAGGGTTAACCTAACCCCAACCCTAACCCTTCTTTCAGCAGGGTAACATTATTGGCCCTGTAAGATCTTTCACAAAGGTGGCACCACAGACACAGACATGAGGCGTGGTCTTACGGGGGAAAAGGAAAATTTAAGTAGGAAAAATGGGGAAAGGGATTTTTAGGAGGGAGGAAAGTAACGAAGGTGTGCATATGTAGGTCCAACGGCAGTGCCCAGCTGGCATGTGGGCACAAGGCTGGTGAGCAATGGTGGCAGGCAGAGTGGCGGAGTGGGGCTGCTTCGGCAGTGGCTCCTGCATGCTTTTTAAAGCAGCTCCTCTTGCTGTCTTGGCCAACTGGTTCCTCCCAGCTCTCCTTGGTTGTGTCCGACATGACATCCAGCTGGGGGCTTTCCCGGTTTTCCCACCTGGGAAAAGAAGCCTTAACTTTGAGCACAGCGGCCTTTTTTCCTCTTTGGCTGCAGTCCTTAGGTGGCTGTCCTTGAAGAAGCGATCAAATGGCTGAATTCAGTTCTTGGCTTTAGACCTCGATCTAAATCCCCCCCACCTCGTTTTTATAGAGTGTAAAAAGTCGTTGAAGATGATCATCTACCAACCCTGCCCGGTCTAGTGGCCCCGTCCCTGAAGAAGGGGATGCCTGCCTACCTAGTGAGCCTATGGAGAGAGCAATAAGCGACAAAAGATTTAGGCGCATGCCTGTCATTGGGTATCAAGCAAACAAAACAACTAAGAAGATTGTTGAACCTGCATTTGGGTTAAGAACTGTATAATGCATTATTAAAACCTGAAGTGGTGAACCATCATCTTCGAGGAAGAAATGTGATCTAAAAGTTTTTTTGTTTTTTTTGATGAGTGCATCTGGGTAAGAAGAGAGAGGCAGATGAAATGATGCAGTTATCATGCCTAGTGCTTACCATACAACCCTGTTTGCAGTGTTATGATCTATGGTTACTTCTGTTGATTAGGTCTGGGTATGGTAATGTTACAATATGTGCCCAAAAGATGAGGTCAGCTGACGACCTGAATATATTGAATGGCCAGTTTTTTCAATCAATAGATTTCTTTAAATTCTTCCCTAAAGGCATGGGCATATTCCAAGATAACAATGCCAGGATGTCATTTTCACACATGGATTGGCCACCACAGAGACCAGACCTTAACTCCACTAAAAAAATCTTTGGGATGTGCTGCAGAAGGCATTCCGCAGGGGTCCGACTCTCCCGTCATCAAAACAAGATCTTGGAGAGAAATTTATGTGACTCTGGATGGAAATAAACGTTGTAAATGTAAAAGTTTATTGAAACAATGCCGCAGCAAAAGCATGATATAATCAAAGCAAAAGACGGTCCAACAAAATTTTAGAGAGTGTGCCTTTTTTTTTGGGCTGGGCAGTGTATATAATTGTAATGAACAGTTTCATATGCATTCTTTTGCCATTTCGGCTCCGTTCACAATACCATCTGGACAGCCTTGGCTACTGTACAATCACTTTGGCATGATTCCTCTCTGAGCTGTAAGAGGCTACCTAATGAAATTCCGCTAATAAGGTATTGGAACGGCCCAAAAGATGGCAACTGAGAAAAATTGTTGAGGCAAACAGTACAGAAATGCAGGGCAAGTTTTCTATCTTCCTTGATGTCCTTCATTTTAAGCTGTACACGTCTGTAAAGAAGTCCCTATGTACCTGTCCCTTTACACACTTTTCATTATGCTCAGCTAGCGTGAGGACTTGCTCATGTGTATAATCCCTCTGTACACACTGTTTGATGGGGTGTTCATTAGCAGGCTGCGTAGTGACCATCTGTAGACACACATACAGACTCATTACACTCACACCCATGCCTCTGTAATCCTCCGAGGCTGTGTTCTCTAATTAACTCCAGTATATGCTCTAATAGGGCTGGGAGCGTTCTGATAAGGAAAGTAATTGAAAGGCTAGATCCAGAGCAGGAGTGTCAAGAGGACCGTTTAGAGAGTGTGTATTTTTGGAGCTTGGGTGCTCTTGCAGAGCGTTAAAAGTTATAAAACAGCTTTTTAGAATTCATTTCAGAAAAATGACATTAAACAGCATCATATAGATACGTATGCATCGTGGAGATGAGTGCAAGAGTTTGCATTCTACATGATTTTTGAATGCAGAACAAACTTCTTTTTTGTACAATTTATCTACAGAATATAATTCCAAACTGGAATAAAAGGAAACATGGATACAAAACAGAAAAACATATTCTAGTGAAAAGCAGTAGATGTTTTGCCATGACCCGTTTGGGCTCCAGACATCATATCTGTTGTACAAGAAATCTTAAAGTAAATGACCATGGATTTACAAATTAATCTCACAAATTCAGAGTTTCAACAGAAATGGGAGAAAGGGTCCTACAGTGGGAGACTATTAAAACTTGGACAATTTAAAAAGATATTCAGAAAACTTAAAAGACATTGAAGAGTAGAGGTCGCCAATTGGCGGACATCGGTTTAGATGTGAATAAAATGAAGTATTTCAGCTGATTGAACAGAAAACTTGTGATGTACTGTAGCAGAAAAAAATTTAATCAAAGGATGAAAAAAATGGTCACAGTTCATTGATTCTAATGAACTAGAGGTTTTTGCAGCAAAATTATATAACATTGTGGCCAATATTGTTTACAAAGCGAGTTTACAAAGGGAACTATTAGAAGGGAGCACATTGAGACACCATGTTTTCCTTGAAAAAAAAAGAAAGCATAAGTTTATTTTTCAAATAAAACAGCAAAATCTGACATCTCATTAGTTTAGTCCATGGCACTTGTCAAACATGGTGCATTTTTGACACGTCTTATTTACAGCCATGAATGAATAATTGATAGCTTTGAAAAGTAAATTGCTTATGTGGTGTTTTATGTAGCTAGATCGTCACAAACTTCACTTAATTAATAATGTAACACTGCTCAGCCATGACGTTATACTGACACGTGAGGTGAATAACATTGATTATCTTGTTACAATGGCACCTATACAAGTAAATATTTCGTCCCTGAAGTTGATGTGTTAGAAGTAGAAAAAATGGGCAAGCATAAGGATTTGAGCGACTTTGACAAGAGGGAAATTGAGATGGCTAGAGGACTGACTCAGAGCAACTCCAAAACTGCAGCTCTTGTGGCTTGTTCCCAGTGTGAAGTTGTCAGGACCTAAAAAAGTGCTCCAAAGAAGGAAAACCGGTGAACTGGCGACAGGGTCATGGATGGCCAAGGTTCACTGATGCACATGTGGAGTGAAGGCTGGCTTGTTTAGTCTGATTGACTGATCAGGGCATTTTTTTTTTTAGCAAAAGGAGACCTGCAAGTGACTATTTGGTCCCTGAAGTTGATATAATGGAAGCAGAAAAATGGGCAAGCAGAAGGAATTGAGCAACTTTGACGAAGGCCAAATTGTGATGGCTAGACGATTGACAGGGTCATGTGTGGCCAAGGCTAACTGATGCAGGTGGTCATTATGTTATGGTTGATCAATGTATACATAAGCACACTGTATGTATATGCATGTACAACTTTAACACTAGGCTTACTTATGATGTGTAACTGTAGTATTTAAAAAAGAAATGTTGTATTAATGAAATTCGGTTCATGACAAGAACTCCTCTAAGTGTGTGTAAATTTATGCAAGAAGAGACTCACTAATGTGAACCTCAATCGGTCAGCTTAAGAAAAATTTTTGTTCTGCATGGATTATTTTTTATATAAAACCATATACAGTACAACAGTGAAGACAAATACTGCATGACTAGCTATTCAAACAGGACCATAGCAAGAGTTAGTGTTTATATGTAATGGCTGAGCTGCATTATTGGAAGGTTTACTCCATGCAGTGCTGTTTTGTGACCAGAATGGCATTTACCATCATGCACACAAGTGTGAAAAACATTGGCATTTCCAAAATGTTCAACTTCGCTAAAAGATTGATGAACAACACCCAGTGAGTCCTCTTGAAAGGAATTGTTGCTTTCATGCTATATGTTTTGCAGAAGAATGAATTTTAAGAAAAGGAGCACATTCTTTATTGTAGAAAGATAAGATAAACATCTCTTTACACTTCAAGCATAACCAATAGTTGGGTCTGTTTACATTTCTATCTACAATTGCACCCTTTAAAGCATTATTGTATACCCTGGGTGAAGTTGATACCCCCAAATGAAGCTCTCAGATCCCAGATCAGTGACATATTCATTTGGAAGGCAGGCCTCAGGTGAGATTGTCGGTGGTGTGTCTGTCCCAGGACCAGCCGTATTGACATTATCTCTTTAAGAGCTTCTTTTATCCTCGTGGTTCAGAGTGCTGTCTCTTATCTTGGTGATGCACAAAGACCTCTCTATTCAGCTTATTTAAAGCAGGACCATCATGGACAGCTCTGAAGTGGAGGGAGGGATGAGTGTGTGTGACTGTGTGTGTGTGTTTGTCTGACACTGTGTGGATGAGTCTTGTGTAAATGGAATTTTCCACAGCAGAGCAGGTATAAGGTGAAGTAGTTATATGTGTGTGTGTGTGTGTGTGTGTGTGTGTGTGTGTGTGTGTGTGCGTGTGAGATTTGAAGTTGTCATACTGAGTTTTCAGCCACATGATCGTGTGTGTGTGTGTGAGAGAGAGAGAGAGAGAGAGAGAGAGAGAGATTGAGTTGTCCTCGCTCTGCTGCCACTGCAGCCTCCTTGAATGCTGCCTCACATCTTCTACTTTGATGAGGCTGCTGGATCGATATTGTGCTGACCTACCAAACACCTGCTTCCTAATGAGAGGAGAAAAGAGAAAAGATGGATAGAGTAAAAGAGAGAAACACAAATTTAACGCTGATTATAGAATTTTATCCATGAGTCTCCCAGTTGCCTCTGAATGCACTTAAGGAATTTACAAGTGCTACTCTGGAATGTTGGAGAAAATGGGTAAAGGTTCTTGATATTTTAGGCTTTAAATTATACAAGAAACAAATATTGCACCCCTTTAAAAAACATTTACAAAAATTTTGAGTGGGTTGGCCAAAGAGCAAAAGAAAGATCACATAAGGTAACACATGTGGGAACACGGAAATAGTGTGGCGTGGCCGATTCGGGTTGGGTCACAGATAATATGGGGTGGCCAGTTGAGGGTGGAACGCAAACATAATATGGGCTGGCCAATCAAGAGTGGCAAACAATTAATGGGTAGTGGCAAATTGGGGTGGGACAAAGAGAAAATGTGTGGTGATCAGTTAGGGGTGGGACACAGACATAACATGGGCTCACCATGTGCGGTGGGCCACAGCATGTGGGGTGGCACACAACTATACTGTGAGATAGCCAATTCAGAGTAGGGGAAAATTTAATGTAAGGTGGCAAATTGGGGGTGGGACAAATAATGAATGGTTGCAAGTTGGGATGGAACACATAATAGGACATTATTATATAATACAGAATGACCATTTGGAGGTGGGACCCAGAGATAATGAGGAGTGGCCAACTTGGGGTGGAACAAAGATATAATGCGGGGTGACCAATTGGGGTTGAGAAGCAGAGATAATGTGGGGTGGCCAGTTGCGGGGTGGGACACAGAGATAGATAATATAGGGTGGCAAATTTGGGGTTTGACACAGAGATAATTTTGGATGGCCAACTGGATAGGATTGGGGTGAAACATAGAGATCATATGGGGTGACCAATTGGGGGTGGGATACAGAGACAATATAGAGTGGCCAATTGGGGGTGGAACATAGAGATAATGTGGGGTGGCCAAATGGGGTGGAAAACGGAGATAATATAGGGTGGCCGATTGGGGAGGAAAACAGAGATAATGTTGGATGGCCAACTGGAGGTGGAACACAGAGATAATATGGGGTGGCCAGTTGAGGATGGGACACCAAGATAATGTGGGGTGGCCAACTGATGGTGGAATAAAGATATAAAGTGGGGTGGCCAATTGGAGGTGGGACCCAGAGATAATATTGGGTGTGGCCTATTGGGGCGAACACAGAGATAATATTGGGTGGTCATTTGGGGGTGGTATACAGAAAAATTTGTGGGATGGCAAATTGTGGGTGGGAAACAATATGGTGTGGTCAGATGCAGGTGGGACAGCAAGATAGAAGAAGTTAGGGGTGGTAACAGAGGTGGGTAATGTCAGACGATATAATAATATTATGTTAATTTAAGATTTATTTCGATTAAAATTCAAATTTTTTAAAGAGTACCCTTTTTCCAAGTAGTACTCTAGATCATACTTCATGTCTTTGGTAAAGGGTGACAATTTCACCTGTTTTAAAACCGAAACTTGTTCATAAACAAGGATTTACGTATAATAGACATAAAAATTTCTGTATTGTCACAAATAAAATTCACTTCATTATCTTTCCCTGCATGATGCTGGATATCATGTCTGTTTTTTTTTTTATTAAGAAAGCCCACTGCTGTTTTGTAAATACATGTGTTTACTTTGACATTGCATCATGTTACTGATGAAAACGGCATGGTTTTGGGTAGTGGTAATGGTACAAAAGATGTACAAATGCATACAAAATATTGAATACTTCTTAAATAATGCTGTGCCTTGCTTATTTGGGGTTCAATGTCCTGAAACTACACAAAATACCCCATAGCAATGACATTGAGGGCAAATCAATATAGTTTGCTTAATTACTTACAAATAAACACCAAGTATTCGCTTTCATTGTTGTGAAACCTCTAAATAAGTTTTTTTTTTTAAGAGAGGGGAGTGAAAACTTAACCGGCATCCGTTACCAGTTAAATAACTTCTCTGCTTCAGGTATTTCGAACATCTCTGCCAATCTATTGCTTGAAACATGCAGGTTTGGTGGAAAACGAAGAGCAAATTTCACTCTACGCACCCAATGGGTTTTTCAAATATTGTACCGAGTGCATGTTTCTAAGAGATCACCTCGGCACTCATCTCTTGGCACCCCTCTGCCCTTGAAATACAACAGCGCTTTATCATGACTGATGAGAACGGTCAGATTTTGGTCATGATCACACTGCATTCTAGTGATAATACACTGTTTCTGATACACTGGTAGCTTTGGTTTCAGTGACTTATGCGCCCGATTGTCAATAATTCACTACCACAGCCCTCAATGATCACACAATATAAATATAACATTTCCTCAAAGATGGTGTTGGCAAAATGCAGGTTCATCTATATGTTATTTCAAACTCATCTACTTCATTCTGCACATTAGGCAATCCTGAAGCAAAATTATGGGAGATGTTTATATCCTTAATCAAGTGTAATTAAAAGTCTCTAAATACTTTCGTGCTGTGAAACCTGTATGAAATGAGAGCAAACTGTAATTAAAGTGAAATGGTGTAAAATCAGTCTCTCGCTCTCTCTCTCTCTCTCTCTCTCTCTCTCTCCAGCTAAATTATGGCTTAGCATGAAAGTTAAAACCTCATGCAACATTTTATTGCACTGTATGAGATTGCTGCCCCAATGTACACCTCTAGTCTTAACCAGATACCTTGTCTCTTTTATCACACAACAGCTACTATCCAGGGAGGCTGAAGGCTATCAAATGCTTTCTCTAAAACATGCGAAACCAGCCACCTGCATCTTTTTTGAACTGCTGCTCATGTTTGGAGGAAAGCTTTATCCTCTATTTTCTTCATACATGAGCTCACTGATGTGCATTATTGGCTGGTGTTGCTCTGATTGAAAGAGAAGACAGTTTAAGCTCCACCCACCCAGATTTTCAATCGAGTTTGCTCCCTTGGACACCATTGCCATGGACGGCTGCGGTAGTGACGGGATTCAAATTGTGAATAATTTGAATAAAATAAATCCCTGATTACATCTTCTTTGCAACAGAGTGATTATGTTTTAAGGAGTAAAGAATGTCTTCTCTTTGTTTCATGTTTTGTTTCACCTATTTTTTATGACTGCAAGCATCTTGGCAGTGCGCTGCTCAGGGAACTCAGCAGCACAGCTGAGCTTCTTTATTCATACTTCTGTCCTTGGGACGGTAATCTTACAATAAAACAAAACTCCCTGCAAAACAAATTACGTTGTGGCTTTTATTCTCATTCGTCTCTTTCTGCTCAGCTTTGGCCTTGCAGCGTTGGCTCACAGCAACACACATACTGTACATGCTCAGTTCACTACTCAGGGCAAGATGAAAAACAGTGAGAAATCACATAAATGCAATTAGGACAACAGGGCTCAGGTGCGCCAAGTTAGTCATTATCTCTCGCTTGACCCCAAACACTTTTATTCCGAGTGTAGAGTCATGCTTCAACTTGTGTTCTACACCAACCGGTTGACCAACGGTACGTGCAAAATGATCAAGAACAGGAAATAAGAGATGGAAAGTGGGAATTAATGTTTTGAGTACCATTCCAGCTATAATTGTGACATTAACTTTATGTGGGTTTTCAATATTTTTTATATATATATATATATATATATATATATATATATTATTACCCTAGACAGGCAAATAAGCGTCTATGGTAACCTCACTGACAACAATGAATAAATTTTAAATAATAAATCCAAAAAAGTCCATTTTAAGTGCCATATAAAGGGTTAAAATTGTTCTAATCATTTTCTAGGCTAAGGTTGCCTATAGCAGTGGCTCTTAAAGTGAAAGCATCGGGGATGCAAATCTCATTAAAGAACGGAGTCGGTCTATACATAAATGCCAGCTTGCACGTAGTGTCTTCATTCAGTAAATGGTTAGGGATTCGAATGCTCTATTTCCTTGAAACATTTTTGTACAAGGTTAAATAATGGTGTTGAAATTAATTTGTACTGAGTGAGTCAGTGGAAAGAATTTGGTGTCTCTGGCTATAAAATGTTCCAGGATATAGGAAATACTTTTGTTTCTTCTTCTTCTTCTTTGTCTTTCGGCTGTTCCCTTTCAGGGGTTGCAACAGCGAATCATCTGCCTCCATCTAACCCTATCCTCTGCATCCTCTTCTCTCACACCAACTAACTTCATGTCCTCTC
>JAQMYL010000038.1:30036076-30048692 GCA_030014365.1 Clarias pachynema
GAGTGAAGCATGGGGGTGGATCAATGATGGTTTGGGCTGCAATATCATGGCATTCCCTAGGCTCAATACTTGTGCTAAATGGGCGCGTCACTCCCAAGGACTACCGAAACATTCTGGAGGACCATGTGCACCCAATGGTTCAAACATTGGGTGCACATGGTCCTGAAGGCGGTGCCGTGTATCAGGGTGATAATGCATCAATACACACAGTAGGACTGGACTGGTTACAGAGTGGTTTGATGAACATGAAAGTTAAACATCTCCCATGGCCTGCATAGTCACCAGATCTAAATATTATTGAGCCACTTTGGGGTGTTTTGGAGGAGCGAGTCAGAAAACGTTTTCCTCCACCAGCATCACATAGTGACCTGACCACTATTCTGCAAGAAGAATGACTCAAAATCCCTCTGGTCACTGTGCAGGACTTGCTACTGTCATTCCCAAGACGAATTGATCCTGTATTGTTTTTTTAATTTTTTTTATTTACCTTTATTTAACCAGGAAAGACAGATTAAGAACAGGTTTCTTATTTACAGCTGTGGCCTGGCAAATGGTATTGGCCGCAAAAGGAGGCGCTACACCATACTAATGAATTATTGTGGTCTAAAACCAGGCGTTTCAGTTTCATTGTCCAACCCCTGTATATATTGGCTAGATAGATTGACAGATATTCATCTTAACCCCAAATGTCTTCAGTGTGTAGCAAGAAAAAAAAAAAAAACACACCTGCAAATCTTTCCAATCTTTCCAAACCTTTCTTTGAAATAAATAAATAAATAAACGAATAGCTAACTTTTCTACCCCCCCATCACTTATTATTGTTATTCTTCTGTGGTGAGGTTTTTCTAGCCATCTGCTCTATTTCGGTTTTCCACACTGTCAAAAACTGACTGGTTCTATTTTAAGTGGGGAATCAGCATGGAGCGGATGGTGAAGTTGGGTCAGGAGTGTTACGTGTTGTCACGTTATAAATAAATAAATAAATAAAAAAGAGCAAATGTAGCTGTAGAAAAGCTTTTTTTTTTCTTCATTTAAACTTGATATAAGAGGTTAATCTCAACTGTTCAGAATGTATAAAGCACTACTGTGAAACTAAATATAGCCACTTGTATCTTGTAGAATTCATCTCTGATAATCAAGCACTAATAATATGTTTAATAGATGGCAATGTCATTTCAGCAGAGGAAAAATGTACTGTGTGTGTGTGTATGTGTATATATATATACAGTATATATGCCCGCTGAGATGATTAGAACCAGAGGCATGTGGTGCTCATGTGTTCCACTTGGCACCATGAGCAAGCGGTCATAGGGGAGGATAAGAGAGAGAGACCCATGAGTGTGCGTGGCTGCTCTCCAGCACATTTTTACTGTAAATGAACATCTCAACAATGATCACATTATGCTATTTAAGCAAAGGCAACTGACGCTGCTCCAAACCCGAAAAGGTGCATTATGGAGAGAGTGCCTTTATATTTGCCACATATTTTCCGAACGATTAATGAAAAACATATCCTCGAATTCCATCATTGTTCATGACTGAGTAATTGTGTAGATACTTTTTTTATTACTGTTCTGTATCAAGGTCATGCATTTGAGGATGTTATTTGTGCCAGTATGTTGCACAAAAGGGTGTGTGGTTCTGTTCCAGTTCACGAGGCACACAAGAGCACCCGTGGAGGTTTCGATCTCGTGATGTTGTCATGGTAATTGCTAAACACAGGTTCTCTCTGAAGTGATAATGGCTGCGCATGACTCCCTGCAAAGTCTACACCCTTTGACATGAGAATGGATCCATCTTTTTTTTTAAGGTAAAAAAAACAAAACCTAGAGACCATGTCAAAATAGTTTTTGGCCAGTTGCGTAATCGCTAATGCTTGTCCATCATGTACTTATTGCAAATTTGATTTACGACTAGCTGTCCCTAACTATTTTCATGGTCTAACTATAACTAACAACCATTTTAATTGGTTACAGCCTGATTTTATTAACAGGATTAGACCACTATGACATGAAGTTTTCTTAACTAGAGATAACCTATGTGCACTTTATGGACAAAATTATCTGGCCAACCCTGGAATGACATTGTATTCAAATACTTAAAGTTCAATATGGAGTTGGCCCCCACTTTTGCAGCCATAACAGCTTCCACTCTCCTTGGAAGGCTGTCCACAAGATTTTGAAGTGTTTCTGTGGGAATGTGTGTTCATTCATTCAGCATTCATGAGGTCAGGCACTAATGGTTGGCGAGAAGGCATGGCATACAATCTTCGTTCCAGTTCATCCCAAAGGTGCTCGATGGGGTTGAGGTCAGGGCTCTATGCGGGCCAGTCAAGTTCTTCCACACCGAACTCATCAATCCATCTCTTGATAGTTCTTGCTTTGTGCACTGGGAGACAGTCATGTTGGAATAGAAAAGGGTCTTTCTCAAACTGCTGCCACAAAGTTGGAAGCATAGCATTGCCAAAATATCTTGGTATGCTGAAGCATTTAGTTTGCCCTTTACTGGGTATTAAGGCCAAGAGTTCAATAATTAACAGGTTTGACCAAATGCTTCTTTTGTCCATATAGTGTATATATTGATTCTTTTTTATTTTCTTTACTTCTTCGTGCTTATCACACACACACAAAAAAAACATCCAGACTCAGAGACTAGCCATATAACTATGACCTTGCTTTGGGCATCCAGGAGTGAAAGCTCTGGAACACATTTCGATCAGGGGGAAAAAAAATCATAAACAAAAGTTTGAGTACAACAAATGAGCGTAACTGCTCATTCACCCAAAGAGTGATGTGGCAGTGCTTTAATATTTTAACCGCACGCTGCGCTTAAAGATATTGTTTAGAAGATTCTCCTTTTAATCAACATAATCAATAACACCCATCACCTGACTAGCTGAGCGGTGTCCCTGGTAGACCTCAGCACTCTATACCTGCATACCTGTCACCACTGTTATATACTGTATATATATACTGAGAATATAAGTATGAGAAATATGAGTTTTTTGGTGGGGGGCATCCTGTATGGGGTTCCACTACCATGCAAACTTCATGCATGCAGACCAGAGGTGGGACCCTGGAGGTGTGAGCAAACACGGCTAACCATGGAGCCACCTTGTCACCTGGAGATATCGATATTAATAAAAGAGAGGTTTTTCTCTAAACATTGGTCAGAACTCACTCTTTCGATATCTTTACATTTCATACATTGGAGGACCTCAAATCTGCCTCAGAAAATGTTCTGTCTGTATGTCAGTTTTGCATCACGCAAAACTGGTTGGACAGAATTTTATGAAACTTTTGCGGTACTTGGATATCTGCCTGAAATTCAACCTGCGCCGTAAGTGAAATAAAAATCTTGAGTATAAGTGTTGTTAACGAACAGTTATATGGTGGATTTAATAATCTACTTAAAAAAAAAAGACTACTAATAAGCTACTTCCTTACTTTAAGCAGACACCTGCACTAATAGATATTCATTAGAAAAGCTAAACGGAATATTTTTTTACTGGGATAAGTTAATATTTTCACTGATGAACAGCGCTGAAGGGGTATTAGTGTATTTTAACATGCTGGAGTCGTTTTAAGACAAAAATGAATCTTTATCGGATATACTTTTTTGATTTCTCATCTGTGATTGACTCTCCGATTTCTGAACAGAGAGTGTATTTGGCTATTTGGTATATTTACACTGGTATTATAGAAAACCATGTTTCATTTTGGGTTTTAACTACACTGAAGTTTACTTGGCCTACACCTGAGGCAGGTTCAGGAGAGAGGGCAGCCATAGGCTGTCACAGAATCTTGTCTCTTGTCCCTGGGAATGATTAGCTAAAACACGCCGCCTTGTGGCCACTGCCGGAGCATGGTTTTTCTGTCCCTTTTTTTATTTTTTTTTATTTTTTAAACCAAGTCAACACGCCAGAAAAAAAAATTGATGAGATGGAGTTTGGATGGAGAAGAGGAAAAGTGGAGGGCTGTCAAAGATAGTGATTTTTTCCCCTGCTCTTGTAACCAACTGACTTTCTTATTTAATTGATCCTCGGGGATCCGGCGCGAGCCCTCCAAGAGCCGCGCGCCTTTAATTGGCTCTCGAGCTCAACTCAGGCAAACAATTAAATCACCGAAAGCTCGCGCGCGCAGCCTTTTTTTTGTCTTTAAAAGAGACGCACACACACACAGAAAGCGGCAAACTCAAGTGAAGACGGTCCGTGACGCTTTTCCCACTTCAGCAACCTGTTCCAAAAAAAAAAAAAAAATAGACGTTTCTGGCGTCCGCCCCTTCCTCGCGCTCTCACTCAGTCTGCGCGCGCGCACACACACACGCACACACGTACATGCTCAGACACTCTGTGGCCAGCGGAGCGGTATAACACAGTCGCTCTCTCATCACACTCGCAGAGAATCTTAATATCCAGCGAGTCGTACCGGCGCGCGCGTTCCGTCAAGAAACAAACCTGTGCATTATTATTATTATTTTTATTATTATTATCAGCACCGAGGATTTTTTTTTGGTTTTTTTTGGAAGAAAAGAGAAGAAAAAGCAAACTCATCTGGGAGCCGCGGTGATGTGGATGTGACATGATTTTATGGAGATTATGATAGAAAAAAGGCCAAAACTTTCCGGAAAGAAATGTCTTCATGTCGTTTCGGCGTCGGTACCTAGGAGAGTGCGCACGAGCCAGGAGGATATCTGACTTACTTTTCACTGCTTGCCTTATCCAAAGTGGATTTATTTTATTTTATTTTATTATTATTATTATTATTTTACCCCGCACATCGTTTTATTTAATCCGAGGTGGAGATTAAATTACACTGGAGGCGTCGCGCGGAGCTCCCACGCCGGGAAAAGGTACGACATGTGCATGTTTTTTTTTATTTTTTAAATTATGATATTTTTCAAGTTATACAGAAAACTGTAACAAACGCGCCTGCATGCACCACCAAACGTCACATAACATCAAAGAAATCGTCAAGGAATAAAAATGTTGTATGTAACGCAAGACAGTGATGCACGCGCTCTCGATTTGCATCACTGTGTCCTCGTGCGTTCTGTTCGAGCGCGCGTGGACATACGGCAGACCGCACGCGCGTCCCTGTAATCGAAGTTTTGAACGTTGCTCTCTCTCCCTCTCTCTCTCTGCCATCTTATATTTATCCTTTCATTGATTGACTTTTTTTTTCTCGGTACAGAAGGCAAACTTAATCGCAAAAAAAAAAAAAAAAAACCCGTCTGCATTTAAAGTAGACTAGAATTTTTTCTGTCCACGCGCCAACTTCACGTGCTGCTCGAACCCGTGCACCAATTTAATCAGCACTCACCGCCTCTGTAATCATGTTTAAAAAAATTTTTTTTTTACATAGTCCGTGCACTCTAATATGACCATTCCGCCCTTAAGTTCTGCGGATAAAAAAAAGACCCCGGGGATCACTCGACGTCGCGAGCTGCACCCGGTATTTGCCGGCGCGCGCGTCTCACTCTGCTGTGCTTGTGGCTCTCCGCAGGTGATGAGGCAACGCGGCTGAACATGGAGCTTTTCTGGATTTTATTCTTCTCCGTCCTGCAGCGCTTCACACGAGCACAGGGGGTTTACGGTAAGAACTTTGAAAGAGATCACGGCTCCGTGCACGCGCGAATCGGATGCAAGAAACGAATTACTAGATCGGATTGAGGTCAATGAATCCTAACGGTCCTGCTTTAAGGTTTGTGGTGGACGTTCATGCGTACGTGCACACCGTTTCTGCATGCCTGCTTGTCATGCAACAGTGTATGACATCATTTTTACAATAGTAATAATAATAATACTAAGCTTTGACTCGGGAATACCACGTGAGCCGGTTTCCCCAATTAACCAATTAAGCCAATCACTGACACTAAGCACGAGCTCAGCACTGGCGCGTTACACGTTGTTAAATTGCACAGCAAAACTTGTCTCGTCTTCAGAAAACTGTATTGATGAAAGAATGCGTACACAGCACAGGGGTATAGAAGGTAAGAAGTGTGGAGAGGTGTGTGTGAAAATGATTAGAGGTTCTGGACTAAGAAAAAATAAATCACCTTGATGCACAAAAAAAGTGCACTGAAGTGTAACTTTAGCAGAACTTGTTGCACAAGTGTCGTTTTACATTTTTAATGTTTTACGGAAGATTTAGAATACTGTAACTTTTCAATTTAAAACAGAATCAGAGAGTGGTTTAAAAAAAAAACTGTACACTTTTATGTTAAAAACAGAATCTAACTTCTGTTAAAATGATTTACTTTGAAAATCACATGATCGGGCGATATCAGAAGTTGGCTAGAAGGAATATTTTTTATATTTAAAATAAGTCTAACCAAAAAATAAAAATAAAAAATCAGAAGCGGCAAAAATCTTGCATTCTGTCCTCTTTTCCTGAGGAATCTGGACACTAGATACAGTAGTGTTGGGGCATGGTTCGCCAGTCTCAGAGAGAATGAAACAAAGAGTTCAACTAAACTCAGGACGGGCCCAATAAATGAATCAAAGTAACAGCTGTATAGCAAATACATGGCAAAACCCAGAACGAAATAGAATTCTGGGAAATTATCGATATGACTTCTGTCATTGTGTCGATGCCACTTGAAAACTGATGGATCAAAATGTATGCAATGTCGAGTGCTTCTTGGTACAACATTTTATGGTTATCTTTGATCTTGTTCGTTCTGGTTTAGTAATGATGTGTTTTTTTCATGTGATAGCCATACATGACAGGTTGCTGAACGTTTTTTAGGATAGTTCTAGAAAAACTGAGGAAAAAAAAACAAGGGTGCGACCCATTGCCAGGAGAACCTGAGGTATATCTGTTTTTCTTGTAAGTCCATTAAGAGCGAATCGACGGTAATAGACAAAAACATGTTTTTAGTGGTATCCGAAAGCGTAACCTGTGATGTACACCTTTGCTCATACTCCTTGATTAACCATGAATCTACTATAATGCATCGATAACCAAAAATCAAAGCACAGTGCTGGTGAACTGAGCTGAAGCGTCATCTGGCACACTCATGGGTTCTGAGTATGATTTGTGAGTGTAAGCTGTTTTATTTTATCCTGTGGGCAGGGCTTTGATAAAGGATGTTTTAATCTTGTCCCGTTGATCAGGCGTTAAATTGACCGTTTCTGTTGCTTTATGAACGTCAAAGAGGATGGACAGTGTTAATAGCCGTAACAATCTCATCTCAGCTTAATAAAGTGCTGCTAGGCTTGCGCCTTAAATTGCTTCTTAATTAATCAAGTAATTGCCCTCTAATGAGCCTAGTGGGCTTTACTGCTCCCAATGGATAGGTCATGCATCCATCAGCCTGGGGACAAACTTGAATGTCCTTGTCTGAAAGAGAGAGAGGGAGGAAGGCAGGCTGGCTGCTGTATTGTGCTGAAGGGAAAATTTTGCTGCTTTGGTTTGAGATCAATGCAAAGTTCTTTAGCCTGATCACCTTTATCCTTCTCTTCTGATGAGACTCGTCTCTTCCAGGATGTCTCCGCCCCCCGGTCCTCCACAGGGGACAAACAGCTCACTGCATGATTTGATGATATAAATCATATGCTGTGGACTTCACTGTCACCAGACCTTACCCCAGTTTAAGAGCTATGGAGGATTTTGGGTTGACGGTTTAGACAGCACTCTTCACCACCATCCCATCATCATCATCATCATCAAAACGTTACAGAGGAAAGCAATTAGAAAGAGCCTTGCTCGTTCCTCCAGTTCAGGTCCGGAGTTGCAGAAATAATAAAACCAACATACTGGTATACCTGCAAAGATATGGATTTTAAAACCAGGAGAAAATCAAACACACATTTATTTCTATGTTGTTCTTATGAACTACTGAAGCTCAAGAATTCTATTTAAAAAAAAAAATCCAATATTTAGCGGTGCCCTAGTTGGTACATTTACAGCTTTAGGGTATGGGGTTCGATCCTGAGCTCTGGACTCTGGACTATTTATTCTCCCTGTCTGTGTGTGCGCCTTTCCTCCGGGTTCCACCCATCTCTCAAAAACTTTGTAATTGCACCACCTTAGTTCTTTTCCTCACTTCTTTTCTTGGCTTCTTCGGTCATCCCTCTGAGGAAAAATTCAGTGTGGGGAGGCAATAAGAACTGGAGGAACTTAGAAAATCCATATTCACCTAATGAGATTTATTTTAGAGTCACTTCTACAGTAGATGACGCGTTTCCCAGATGTATTAACTGTTTAGTTAATTAACGTGATGAATTTGTGGCTTATTTATTTATTTATTTCGTGCTAAGAAAGGTGTTTTTTTTTTTTATACATTAGGATCTAAAAGTCTTCTCTGTCCTTCATGTCACTGAGCGCTTTATAAGAACCTTTTTTGGCAGAAGTGAGCTGACCTGCAGGTAACAGGCTGTAAGATAGAATTTTTGCCTTGATGTTAATATGCGTGAGAGGATGGACTGCTCTTGTGTCCAGGGCGTTTTCCCTTTGTTTGTGCATTTTATTAGTGTGACGTCATTTTTCTTTAAAGAGTAAGGCTGCGTTTCCAGATTTACTCTCCCTCTTTGCCCCATGTTTATTCTTGATTCATGCACAGACACGTTGCACGTCCCAGATGTTACACGACGCCCAGGCCGTCAGCATTACCAGTTGTTGACTGACCTTTATGCTTAGCTTTTTTTTTCCTTTTTTTTTATTTTTTATAATCATCAGTATGCTTAAAATTTAATTTTTTCATTACAAATCTAAAAAGCTATTCGAGTTTAAAAACATGTGGAGAAGAGAATGGCAGAGGAGATAATTAAGAAAAGGACACCACAATCAAAAAGTTTCACATTCCTTTCTTTTTAACGCTCTTTTCACGTTGGTTTTACGAGGGCCTTTCAAACTTGCCAGGGGTTTCATTTATCACAGGAGTTTAAGTGTACATGCCTTTTTTCCCCCGTTGGCAGACAATATTTACGTCCTAATTATCACAGTTGAGGTTTTTAATTTGGTTGTTTATACAATCTTTAAAAATGCAATGTATTTTTACTTCCTCCTCAACCGAGCCAACCGATGGCTTTTTTCTACTTTAGCGTCATAATATAAGCAATATACGTGTCATAGATAAAGCATGGCAAAATCCTTTGCCATTGTTTTAATCATTTGTACTCTCTTATTTGTTTAAATGCAAATAATTAATCATAATTTTCAATTATTAAAATCTAAAACTTTTATTGCTTTATGGTTCAGTGGTAGGTTTGTCACCTGCCCACCATATGCCCAAACCTGCACCACAGGATGCAGTGCCGGTCCCAAACTTGGATAAATTAAAATTAAAATTTTATTTGGCACATAAATAGCCATACATAATACGATATGCAATGAAATGCTTAAACGACCGCCCATGACCTTAAAAAAAAGATTATTTATAGGAAATAAGTATGGAATAAAATATAGAGAAGTACTTTATCTAAGGAAAAAAATATAATATAAATAATAGAAGATAAGACAAAATATTAAATCTAAGAAAAATAAACATAAAAACCTAGTTGTACAAATACACAATATAAAAAAAAAACCTAGCTGTACAAATATGAAAAAAATGTTTTTCCGTACAAATATAGATAAAATATGGATAAATTGGGAGGGTTGCATCAGGAAGGGCATACGGTGTAAAACCTGTGCCAAGTTGTATGTGGATCAGATGGTCCGCTGTGGCGACGCCTCGACAGGAGCAGCCGAAAGACCACAACATTGCAAATGTTTTCTCACAGCCCACCTGCAGTACCTTTCTGGCCCACTGGGTGGCCTCGGCTCACATTTTGGGAAATGCTGTGCTAATTCTTAATTCAATTTACGATAACCACTGTATACAGTTGAGTGGTGGAGCTTTGCCATAGCGGGTCGCCTCGCTGGCTTACGGCTCCACGCTCCCCAGGATGATGTGTCTGGATGTTGTTTCCTTTAGGTTATCTTGGTTCCTGCCACCTCGAAAAACATGTAATTAGCTGAATTAGGGACTAAATTTCCCATGGGAAATTGCGAATGCTTGCATGACGTGTAGCGATTTCCTGGAATAGGCTCTACAGCACCACTGATCAGGAGGTAAAAGAACGAACGCTAGATCTGTTGTAGCTTCGTAACCCTGTAGCCCGACTCTGGTTTATTTATCTCCGTGTAGTCCAGATTTAAGCATCAGTTTCTGTGCAGTTTATATTCGTATCGTCCACCCATCCGTCTTTCTTCCTTTTCAAGGCGGAACGAAAATCCAAGGAGTGCTTTCAAGTCGGGCTAACCTTTTAAAAGAAGTTTAGCAGGAGAAAGGCCACTGCTGAGGTTTGAGCTAGTGATGAGTGGTTACCTACAAGTGCTGACCTTTTCACTGAACTCTGGTTAAAGCGAATCCTTTCTTGTGGTGAGGCCGGGTTGGCATTATGAAATGGAACAGCATTGTGTGTGTGTGTGTGTGTGTGTGTGTGTGTGTGTGTGTGTGTGTGTGTAAACGAGCTGTGTCCAAGAACAGTTGGCATGTTATGACTAATGCATGAGGATGAGATAGCAATATAAACCTTCCAGAGATCCCCATCTCTCACCTTCTCACTTACTCATGCTTATTTCCCAGCCGTTCATCTCGTGTCCTCGTCGCTCGCTTGTTTTCATTTAATTACATCCTCTATGTACTCCGTTACTCTTGCCCTCATATCTTATTGTATTATTTTTTCCCCCCCATTTTGTTTGTGTCATCTCACTCTCTCACTCTGCTGGAGGAAGGACGGCATGTGCTCGCTGTATTCTCAAGCACAGGTGGGATATAATATTTTTGGATAGATTTATAATTGACCAAAACCATAGGGAAGTACTGCACTGCCGTCTCATCTGTAGGCTCGCAGAAGCAGGTTTCCACTACACCAGGCTTCAATTACTCTCGGTAATTTAAAACAGCGAAAAGTTGATGAGCCGGAACACTCGTACCAGTGCCGAAGCGCCGCTCTGGATTGTTCCGCACAGCTTTGCTCGATAACTGCAGCATAGATTGGCAGATTAAAATAGAAACCCGTTTTACGATCTCCCACATTTCATGATGCCTTGCATATGCAGCTGAATATTGACTCATCATCTGCAATATTAAAAGTCTGGATCCACAGGCATTGTTCCTTTATATGAAAATGTGATGTATATTTTCCCTTTTAATTCAGATTCAAGATGGCTTTGAAACTAACAATAGAAGATCGAATAGAAGCAGACCCTATTCAATTCGTTTTTTTCCCCCTTCCACCCCCATTCCGGAGTCATCTGAAGTCAGTAGTCTCACAATCGGCCCGGAATAATCGTTGCACTAAAAGACGGAATCGTGTCTGTATGGAACATCAGTTCTGATACATTCAGAAATGTTCAATGTTCTAGTCTTCATCTTACTCCCAGAGTGCTGCAAAGTTAGGAGCTGTCAACTTGAGCATTTGTGGCATTTTATACTTTTGAAATACATTTTTGCTCATGCATTCAGAATTTTGTTCAATCATGTATAATTTTTGTAATATTGTACTCTTAAATTTCAACTCATTAACTGGGACATATAATGCAAAATTAACTTTTTAGTTTTTTTTTTAGACTTTCTGCTAGTCTGAGTGTGTGTGTTTGTGTTTGTGTGTGTAGAAACAGAAACTGTGGGGGACGGGATGGAATCCATTTTTGTATTGGCCGTTGCTTAAACAAGCCGATTTGGTTTTCCCCCTATTGTGACCTCATATATGAACCTCACCTACTTACTGTATGTGTTCCTTAGGTTTATTGCTATCTGAGAGACGTGGCTCAGCAGGAGCTCATTCACATATGTAGACGCTGTAACTGCACATTTTGAAGGCTTAGTAAAATAAAGGCAGTTGGAGGTATGTAAAGGGGTATCTGGTGGGGGAGGGGGGGGGTAGTTCTGCTGGAACATTAACGTTTTGGCATTTTGCGGAAGCTTTAAAGAAACAATTCAACCAAAACTGTAGCTGATATTAAATAAAAGCTACTGTAGTATCTAATACAAATGAGAATGGATGAGATTTTGTCCCCTACTATGAGACCGCGTATGAGAAGAACCCCGCCTCTTGCTTGTTGCTCAGATCTGCTGTTCTCTACGAGACGTGTCTCAGCAGGAGCATAGACACTGAAACGGTGCAGTTGGAAGAGGAGTGAAACAGTGGATTATAATATTTGTGGAGCTATGAGACCTGTGTTAACTTGGTATAAGAATGTAGATGTAGGACCTTTTAAACCATCCTTTAAGCTTCTTGGATACACCCAACCCTTTAATTTTTCTGTTCCCCTATCCAATAAACCCTTCTGTTTTCTTTTATTTGCAGAGAGCTGCTGGCTAGGTGAAATAGTAAATAAGGAAGAAGTAGTAAAATATGGGACTTTTTAATGTTTTAATGTTTAAAAGTATGAGTAAAACTTCAGGACCTTTAGGTTTACTGCTTACTTATTTCAAAGCACATATCGAGCTGAGCTGAAGCCCAAGGTGTCAGTACCATCGATCTTGGACGGTTGCTACAGAAACAGGGTAGGTCCAGTAGGGGGGGTGGGTGGGGGGGGCGCAGTGGCGTTGTTGCCTTTAACTAAATCTTCCAGCATTATTACTGTTGTATTCCGATCGAGTTAGTGTGAAATATCATATA
>JAQMYL010000038.1:30105163-30117411 GCA_030014365.1 Clarias pachynema
TAAAATGTGAACCTCATGGAGGCGGACAGTAAAGTCTAAAGTGGTACTTAAAGTAAATAAGACATCGACTCGCTCTTGAGTAGACCAAATCTTCCAAAACTGCTTGGTAGAGCATGCCTGAGCAAGGAAAATACCAAAAAAATCCCAACCAAAAACATCTCTTATTGACAAGCTGCCATCATTAATTTGTACAGTATACTTACCTGCTCATTTTATTCAGCTTTCTGTCTCCTTATCTGTTTCCCTGAGTGCCTCGGTTACACACACCCACACATTAGAAATCAAAAACTTTTCAGGACCCATCCATATGACACGGATTTTGCACACATTGCCGGATAAAATCTCACCTGCTCTCTATCAGACATCCTTTGTCCTGATTACTCGCAGGTAAAATTGAGAATGTTTCTCTTTCAACTGCAAGCTTCTCTCAGAACCTGGGGAAATATTCAGTCCAAAAAAAAAAAAGAAAAAAAAGAGAGGAGTAAATTACAGCACCAATTTTTCCGTCGCCTCTGGGGACTGGTTTACTCATTACGTAGAATAATAATAACACTCTGAATGTAAAACTATAATAATAATATTACACGCACAATCAGAGCGGCTGTGGCCTGGAGCGCAGAACGTTCAGGGTTCACTAGTTACTTATTACTGTTGAAGTCCGAATGAATGATGCACGTTTGTGCAGTTAGATGTTTTGCTCTGTGGGATTTAACCACATGCTTAGAATGCAATAATACAATATTCAGTAAAAATAAATAAATAAATAAATTCAGTTACATATCATGATTCTTGCCACATTGATTTAATTTATTCTTTTTTTTATTTTTTAATTTATATACTGTATGTGTGTGCATTTGGGGTTATAAAATGTCACTGTTTCTCTCTCTATAATCCTACACGTGATGTGCTCTAAACTATTCACACAGAACAGCATCCTGTGTAGTAGGGACAAATTATTTGCAAAGTTTGTTTAGAACTGTAAAAAAAAATTATATTGAATTTGGATACTTATAAAATTGTGATGCTTGCAAAATCGGAACCTAGGCATGCGTCTGGCATGCGTCTGGCAATTCCCGTCCCTTATGTGTGTTTGTGTGCGAGTGTATAAATGGTGGTATGGTAACATAACGGTTAAAACTGTCACCTTGCACCTCCAGGGTCGAGGGTTCGATTCTGTGTGCATGGAGTTTGCATGTTCTCTGTGTGCTTGGTGGGTTTCCTCCGGGTTCTCCGGTTTCCTCAATCAGCCCAAAAACATGCAAATTAGGTTCCCAAATTGCCCACAATGTGCTCGGCTGTGTGTGTGCGCCCTGCAATGGATAGGTGGAATAAATGATGATAAAAAAAAAAAAAGGGAAAATATCGATTCAGTTATATATGGCAGTTCTTTGTGTTGTGCAGTTCCTCGATCATCCTGCAGGTGGTGCACTCTAAACTATTCATACATTGACAGGCGGCACAGCGTTCTGTCTGATAGGCGCAAATTATTTCCTCATTTTCGCCTAGAACAGTAATATCGACTCGTTATAAATATTTATAAATATATAGATATTTGTGATACTGTACAGTTTTGCAAATAGACGCTTTTCTACTCATTATGGCGGTAAAAAGGGATTATTTCAGTTTCAGTAGCCTTTCGAATAGTTCAAATAAGGTCTGAATATAGTCTTGTGTTCTCTCTCATCGATAAGTCATTTAAACCCAATCGTTTATTACCCCAAGTGTTCCATTTTGCAAAAACGGCTTCTCTAAAATCCCGTGCAATGCCCGAGGCGTTAAATTTGAGCATAAAACTTGGACACGTGTCTTCGTCTGTACTATTTCGAGCCGTGAAACGGCGAGTCGGCCCAGCGCGTGACGTAACTTGAGCTTGGACTGTTAATTACTGGGATTTACTGGGATTCCCAGGATCTCAGAAGCCTGGCTGAGATGTTTATTAATATTACAGGGTCAGTATTATTGACCAGATTGGTGAGGCGCTAAGCCAAGCGTTTGATTAAAGCAGCGCTCGCGTTCATTCATCTAGCACCGAGTGGAAGAGAAACAGACCTGATATAACAAGGCAGTATTGACTGCTCTGGCAAGCGGAGCTATTTAAATCTCCTCGGAGGGTTACGCACGTGACACATACTGTATGCATGTCGGTAAATACGTATGGAGTCAGTTGGAGCGCGGATAAAAATGTGGCGTGACGAGCCGTTCTGCACTTGTTACCCGAAACTCTTAAGGCTTTCCACGGTTTCCATAAACTACTGTTATGATTCTTGAATTGTTTTAATTTTCAGTTTCAAGGATGTGCATTAGTGTGTAATAAAGGTTTCTTTTCTTTTTGCTTCTCGGGGATGGAAAATCCACACACGCATGCACACGCTCGCACTCACACAAGGCTAATAAGTGTTTTTTTTTTATCCTCCTGCACTCGGATACATGAACAGCGAGGAGGGAAGGAGTGTGAACCGTGTTTGGAACCAGGCCATACTGACCCTCTTTCAGAATTTGGCACAGACTGCGAATGTGTCGCCAAGGAGATCTGGCTCCGATGTGCACAAGATTACACAAGGGCATGCACTAAATACACTATTATGTCTACACGTGACGTGTTTATTATGGCATGGTCAGGCAGAGGAATGAGGTGACCCACTTGTCTTTATACGGTTTAATAAAGAAAGAGGGATCTTGAACTGGAATATCAAGAAGCTATGCTGTAAGTACTGGTGGTGACAGGTGTGTGAGCCAGTTTTCTGCAAACTGATCTTCTCAATTTCTAGAAGAACGATGCAGTTCCATGTCTCTAATATTTAAAGGATGTTACAGCGGCTGAGATTCATGAATGAAATTCTCTGGTTTGTTCTTTAATCCAAAGATTAAAGATGCTCATTATAGAAGTTTAGTTTTTTTTTTTTTTGTCTTGTTGAACGCTTCAAGAAACTTGGACACACTTTCTGGAAGATGGATGAGCGATGGCAGAATGATCGACACGTGGACGGGCCGATTAAAGTGGCCCGAAACACCGGAATTAAAAGGTGTAGAGGGGAACCGTTTAAGGAGGCAATTGTCCTGTTCTCCTTCCTTCTATCTTGCTTGCCGTGTGTCTAACTGATGGGACAATCCAATCTGGGGCGCGAGCCTTTCTAATGAAGGGTTGCTTTACAGAGAATGAGTTTGATTGAGGATTTATCCGATCCTTTATCAAGACTGATTGTTTACCATCGCTCGTGAAAATTGGATTGAAAGAGGTTGCAGAACCTCTTACAGAACCGAGACGAATCACAATGAGCTTGACACGCGCACTTCCTGACAACAGATAGATAAGTGAATAAACAAACCAATAGATATGTAGCCTTTTAAAATCGTACATCTGATCGTTTCATATGATGATGTAATCATTAGTGAATAATTAGAGTTGAACATGAACATGTCCAGCAGTGGGGATACTGAGTGCAATAGTGAGTCAGGGTTTTTTTTTTATTTTTTAAAATAATTTAGTATTTTTTAAGATGCGGTAGCAGCTGATTAGGATAGCCGGGATGAGCGAGAGAGTGCGCAGATGGGCTGGCAGTGTCATCGGTGTCATCCCATTCTGCCCACTCACTCTTCACACTCATAAAATCTGGTAAATGGTACCGGGAGCTCCACAGCCAGAACATCCAGACACTCCGGCAGGCTGTCACACACCGTTTTGGGTGTTCTAGCTGCGACGCTCTGGTAGCGTTTACCAGATCTCTGACAGACTCGTAAACAACAACAGCAGCAGCCGCCGTCTAGCACACTCCCACCTCCGTCTTCCCCCCGTACACTCCACCATATGCTGCGCGGGTCTCCTTACGCGACTTACCTGATGATACCAAGTCACATCGATTTGCACGTTACCTCTAAATGAATCAGTATCTTCAAACTTCATGTACAGCAAGCAACAAAAGTCTGAAATTGGAAATTAGCAGAAATTTTTCGAACTACGAGAGCGAGTACAGTTTCTTGAATATTAAACAATCGAGTGTCTGTGATGAGTTTTTTCTGCTTCTGCCGAAGTCTTCACCCGAGTTCAGATGAGTCTTAATCGTGGATCACGGAATCCAGAATCTTAATCAATGTCTTAAAGGTCCCGTATTGAGCTATATAACAAGTTACCATACTGTACGTCTCCAAGTGTGTCTGTTAACGCTCCACCTCGGATAAGTCATGTTTTATAGCTTAAACCCTGTTCGCTTTTACTCCTTCTCCAAACATGTTGTTTTAGTGTCTATGTAAATGAGCTACTGCTGAGCCACGCCCCTTTCAAGGCAAGTCAAAGCAAGGCAAGTTTATTTGTATAGCATTTATTTCATAAACAATGGTAATTCAAAGTGCTTTACATAAAAGAGAAAAAAATTATCATAAGAAGAAATAGAAAATAATAGCACTAATTTTTTTTAAAATAAAAAATAAAAACAGTTTGGAGTATGAGATGAACAGCAGGGATGAACTCTCATATAAGGTCACATTGTCCACTTTTTTACGTCCTGGTCGATGCAAAAAAAAAAAGGCAAAAAGACAAAAAAGCATGGATTTATCTATTTGTACATGGAATGTGCCATGCAGAAGGTTAGATTCCCAGCCAATCCCCAAACCCCAGCCGCTGGATGCAGTGCTCATGACAAGCTCAGACAAAATGGCACAATTGTGTCAGGAAGGACGTAAAACCTGTGCCAAGGGTCGAATGATCGGTGGAAGACCAACAGCCATTACTACTTGGAGACCACAATGAATTTTGCGTAATCTTTTTCCTTTGATGAGGCTCATGCCCCTCTTTCCAGTTATCCCAGAACTTTCTGATTGTCTTCAATAAAAGTCATGGACAGCTAATTAGACTGAAGCTCTATCAGAGAGAAATGCATCACTATTCTCAGTTTTACGGTGCTTTCTGAGGTGAACCTGTGCTGTGAATCTACTGCCTGTATGAATGATCCTTTGAAATAAGCGTGTTTTTAAGCGGCACCCCAGGAGCTGCTGAGCTGCACTCGTACTGGTGGACATCAGAAGAAGAACCGGGCCTCTGCTGAGGCTGAGATGTAGCTTTACTTTTAAGGAGCGCTCGCAGCTCCGTATTGATTTTGAAACGGGAGCGTAGCGAATGCTTACTCCGAACGAGTCAAGCCGGGTACAAGTGCAAGAATATTGATACCGAAATGAGTAACCTACTTAGTAGCGATCAATCGGGAGACATCATGGAACGTTTTTATTTAGATCTGTTTATGTTCGGTAGCTGCTGATGTGTGCCTCCAAGCGAGGAGCCCTTTGAGGAGCGTGGGTCTGAAAAACCAGCGGCGTTTGACTTGCGAGCGAAGATTGCGCGCCATTCATGGCACCTTGGGCTCTTTTACACGCCCGCTGATGAAGCTTTTTAGACTTTTTTTTAAATTTTTTTTTAGAAGAAATGCTCAAACCAGCCAATCAGGACTCTCCGATTCGGACGTTCGATTCGAATATTAACTGAAGCTCTTGAATGTAATCACATTCTCACAACCCACTGCAATGCCATCAAAACGTTAGGGTGGTGCTGGTGTTTTTTTTTTTTTTTTTGACCGATCCTGACTTAGAGGAACATTGCTGCGGAGATCTTTTTTTCCGCGAGTAAAAGGATCCGAGTGTTTTGTAAAAGCGAGAGACGTATAAGGTCATTTAGAGGACCCGGACCACATTGCACATGTATAACTCCAGGGCATGAGCCGGTTCTGTCTATCCTATAGCGTTTCTGCCTTATTGACCCATCCAGCTAAATGCATAGCCTTTAGTAACACAATAGCAGCTTAAATGTTTTTTTTTTGGGAAAGTGATCCTACACCCTACATTATTAATTCATACTGCTGGTCATTGCAACCTTGGGACCTCTGGAGGGGCACAGGATGGGGGAGAGGGGGGGGGGGGGGGAATGGGACAGGAGGGGAAGAATAAGAGAACAGCATTGATGAGACAGGGAGAAGTGTTTGGATTAAAAAAAAAAAAAAGGAGGAGGATGAAGATGGGAGGAAAAAAAAAACCAAAGGATAGCGCGGGTTAGGTTTCTGTCCTTGGGAAAGTGCAGTCTGGGAGATCGATAGAGACGCCAAAGCGAGGAAGATCAGGTGGCAGTGCAGCTTCACCACCTTTCAGCTGAGACACAAACAAGGTCATAGAGTGACCCCTGAGAGGAAGAGAGAGAGAGAGCGAGCGACGAATAAAGTGCGAGACGGAGATTGTGCATGTTAATGGAGAGAAATTTAGGAGTTTGTCAGAGAAAAGAAGATGGAAAGCTTTGAAAGCTTTGTAGGTGTTGTACAGTAGGCGCATCTTCTGCCTCTGGGACCTCGGTTGGTTGGTGTTTTTCAGGAAATCTACAGCGTGCTCGGAATTTCAATGCCGTCCCATGCACACTCCACGCTCCTTAACACGCTGGTCATTATTTTCTACGCTGGAAATGAAATGACCACTCGGGGAGGAAAGTTCACGGAAATGTTGGACGGCATGGAGGAAAGAGTGCTGGTTTGAATGCGACTGATAAATTCATCTCTCTTATTCCGATGGCATGTGCATTTCCCATGACTTATCCTCATGTACATCTGACTGTATAGGAAACTGCTGATTTTGCAGTAGTGAGGCAAAAAAAAAAAAAAAAAGCATTCAGATCTGAGAAGGAAAGAAAAGAAAAAGAGCTGTCGCCAAATCAGGAGGGGGGGGAAGAAAAAGACCACAGAGTGTTATGAAAGTGTGCCCTTTTATAACGGTAGAAAACTCACCCATCTGCAGGTACTGTAGTTACACGGACTCTATTTATAGCAATGAATTTTTTAAATTCCTTTTTAAAACTCCAATAGATCAGATTCGACTTCACTGAGCTTCATTTCGGCACGGTGGTGTAGTGGTTAGCATTGCACCTCCAGGGTCCGGGTTTGATTCCCGGCCAGGCTCGATTCCCGTCTCTGCGTGCATGGAGTTTGCATGTTCTCCCCGGGCTTGGTGGGTTTCCTCCAGGTACTCCGGTTTCCTCCCACAGTCCAAAGACATGTAGATTAGGCTAACTGCTGTTGCCAAATTGCCCAAAGTGTGTGAATGATTGTGTGTATGTGTGTGTGCCCTGCGATGGATTGGCACCCTGTCCAAGGTGTACTCTGCCCCGTGTCCCAAGTCTCCTGGGATAGACTCCAGGTCCCCGCGACCCTGAATACAGGATAAAGCGGTAAATCCTGGCAAATGCTTTTTTTTCCCTGAAAAACTGGGGACCCTGGTTCTCAAAACGTTGCAACTGAAGTTAATTCGTTAAAGTTACAGACGTTTAAAATTTAGTTTTAGTTGAAAGTTAGAAATACTTTGATAAAATGATGTTGGAACAATGTTGGCTACAAGACGATGGAATAAAGTTGAACGAATCCCCCCTAAGCCGCAAAAATGATATTAATACTAAGCCAAAGGCCTGAGTGGGAGTCAGATTTCCGTCATTTACTGGTTACTGCAGGGTGTTTAACTCTGGACCACCAAGAAACATGCTGTAGCGATAGTGAACACACGTGCGTAATAATGAGCGTCACAAAAAATACCAGACTGGCAAGAACCAGCAGGGGGAAAAAAGAAACAGCTTAATGTGCGAGATCTGTTTTGTGAAAGCAGATGTGATGCAATTTGAACGCTGTGCCGCTGTGCAACCCCCATGTTACAGTAGAGTAATTCGGGAGCTAATTAGGGATAACCCTCACGGTTACAACACTGAGAGACGCGCGACACAAGATGCACTCGCTGTGTGCGGGAAGCTGTTGTGTCCGTTGATCAGAATTCTGTTCCCCGTTAGAAACTTGAGGAACCATTTATGTGGTTGGAAGTTGTGCGAATTGTGGTTCAAATTCAGTTGTTTTGAGGTTACCCAATGTTACAACTGGTCTAAATCTAAGTAATCAATGTGGAAATGTACTAGTTTTTTTTTAACGAAAGAATTACTGCAAAGAATCATAACCATGAATCATGAATTATAAACTAACCACAACAAAAAGAATAGGAACCTTTTTCATCTCTAAGACAAGGAAATAACTAGGAGAGAAGAATCACACTCGTGGTGAAAAGCTTGGCATCTTTTCAGATTAGCAAGACGTAATTTAGGAGTGATCACGTTTATAGGTCTGGCTTGCAAAGCATTGTGGGAAATTCCCAGAGGGTCATGTCAACCTCGCAATGCTGCCAGGCTTGGTTTCCCCCACGTTGCGATCGGATGGCTCGGGATCGATTCTTCTAGAGTTCCACCAGTCAATATTGGTGTCATTATCATCATCATCATCATCAGGATGCTCATCCATCCTATATTAGGTTTCATACTGTTTGATTGTCTTGCTCCTATGTATACTGTACATTACTGGATATGGTCTCCTATGTTACCAGGCAATTCATCTCATACAGTACGTCCCTTTTTTAATATCAGAAAGCCTAATGTTTTTACTCATCATTCTTAAACGCTCCAGGCGTTTGCTTTTGATGCACACTTGAGATATACGGAGCTTTGAGTTTTAAACAATTGTGCTCTTGAATAAGACGTATCTTGGGAGTCACACAGTTTTAGATCAGTCCTGAACTCCAAGCCTTTCTTGGTAACTCAAGGACACAGGCTTTTGGACCTTACTGCATATTTCATGTTATAAATGCACCGTTTGCCAAATACAAAGGAAGGAAGGAAGTACAGTACTATTAAAATATAGATATTGCATAAGGTTATGGAAGGTAACGCCGTTATTTTTTGAGTCGGATCATTCCTCTTTTGACTTCTGAACTTCATCCCTTTGTTCTTCTTCTCTCTTAGCTTTTTCATTAATATTCTTGACCGTTTTGTCTGTTTCAAATGTAAGCTAAAACTTCCCAATTGTTCTGACACAATTAAACTAACATATTTAAATAGATTTTCTGTTCATTATGTCTGTACAGGAAAAAAAAAAAGCCAATTGTAATTTTGAGCATAAGGTTTCGCCGTGTTCCACTGTGTTCAGAAAGATGAACTGCTCACCAGCGCTGTTAAAATGCACGTAACCTGATTCGGACGAATCGAATGACACGGGTACAATCCATCCTGGGAAACAGGGATGAAGCAGCGAAATCCGACACCTCTCCGATCGTTCTCGTCCTCCTCTTCTCCTTCATCTTATTTGATTTTTTTCCTCATCTGGTTCTGAAGCCGGGTTTGACTTTAATTTATATATATTATTTTATTATTTTTTTTCCTCTTAATTGCTCAGATTAAGTGAATCGACTCCAAATGTGACATTTTGAAGCCGAGGATCCATTTGTGGAGTATTTATGAAATCGGTGACTCACTCATTCCTTGGCACACATCAATAAAAAAAAGCAGGTCTTGTTTATCTAAAGGTTTCATCAGGAGCTTTACGACTAAGCGTTTTTGATTCAGCAAATGCACACGGGTATTAGATTGTCTGCAGCTTTCATCGGATGGCATTTGTGACATTCCGCATGAAGGATGCATCGTATATTAAACATCCGACAGCTTCCGGGATCTCACGCCGCTCTATTCACATCCTCTTACATCTTAGTAAACGGCTCGGAGTTGATGGTAAGAACATCAGTAACTTCAGGATGTGCTGATCCCTCTTAAGACGGGACGTTTAGCCTGATTTGTGCGTCTAATTTGTCCTTTTTGAGAGAAGTGATTTTCAATCACTTTTGAAATGCGCGTCGCTCTGGAGGTTTCGGGAGGGTAAACAAATCAGTTTACAGACTCGCAACCTTTCTTCAAACATGCCTGATTTGTACCACTAAAAACATTCGTCCGTCTGAGCTGAATGTAATCAGATGGAAACCCGGGTAGAGACGTGAATCGTACAAAGACTGTCGATTCGAATCGAATTTATATTTGGGCATTGCGATTTTTTTTTCATTCATTTAAATTGTCTGATTTTGCCTCAAACAGCATTGAAATGCTCTAATATGCATTGAAATGCTGGTACAAATCTTATTTTCCTTCTGTACCACACTCCAGCCCAGTAGGTGGCGGTATTGCAACAACCAACATGTACACTCAAAAATAGAAGAAAAATTGATGCTCTCGTATTTGCGCAAGATAAAAGAGGTTTTAATTTTCTGAAGAAAAAAAAAGGTGTTATTTTAAAGCATTTAACATTTAAATGTTACATAAATTCTATATAAAAAAAAAGTGTGAATCAACTCTGAGTTTGAAAAACTGATTCATCAGTTCATTTAATTGAATCAATCAACAAATTATTGATTAAATCACACAGGCCTGAAAATAAGGTGGAGACATGAAGAAATGAAAAGTGTACTGAGATATGAGGAAATTCAATCGTGTATTGTAGAAAAAGATCCACAAATTCACTGATTATAAGATTGTGAACGTAAACGGTGTGTGAACTCGATTTGCGAAATCTGTTGTAACTTTAAACAACTTTGCCAGCAGTACAAGTGAAAAGCAGAATCTGAAAAATATCGACATAGATCTCAGAGATTCTTAGCACTTCACCGGATGGACAAAAGACTTTTGTCGACCTTTTGTACATGATCAATATCACAGATTTGCCTCCACTTAAACATGGACCTAGAAGTTGTGCATCTTGAATATCGACTAGTGAAGAGTTTGCAAGTTCAAATTTTACAAATTTTTTTTTGCTTTTTTCCAGAAAAAAATCAAAAAATCAAAAATCAATGTGCTCTCAGATTTATGGATGCCATCGTGTATATATCCGGTATACGGCTTTTCATACCGCTGCATCTCTTTACCTGTTTGCAGAGTCCCGGAGACAGAGTGACTGCATGCTGTAATAATCCAGAGGCAGCTCTGTCCTATAAGTAACACTGTCGCCTGTTACTGTGTGTCAGAGTTTGAAACATGGATTTAATAAAGACGAGTAGAAAAAAGGAAATGATGATATTTGGGTACGTGTCTTATCATGATCATGGGTGTGTTCCAAATTCATACTGCATGCAAGCAAGTAAGGAAATGTGACACAACAGGTTGTAATGTTATAACACAAAGTAATTGATTGTGTAAATATTTTATTAACAGCACTAAATAGAAATAAAAAATAGAATAAAAAGCACTACTATTCTGCTATTAATTGTAATAATTGCTCAATCTGTATTAAAAAGCGTTATGTATACACCTCAATTAGAACAGTCGGATCAAATCCGCCCGATCCTGGAATAAATCCGTTTTTTTCTGCGTACTGTATGTTTGCAAACATCAGATGTCCGGGAAGTAACTTTTCCCTTCTGTTCCTAATCGGTAAACTCAGTGAGGAAGCGACACAGATTGGCTTGTATTTCAAACAGTATGTAGTAAAACATCTGACCAATCATAGGCAAGACTGAGTTCTTGTAACCAATCAGAACTCAGAAGGCGTGATTTCAAAGTCAACATTTTTTATTGTCGATTCTGTACAGAAGTGTACAGAACATACATATAGAGAATTGAAATTGTTACTCTCAGTCCCCTTACAAACAACAATAAGTACAAAAATGTAAAAAATAAAAAAAAAAGGAAATGTAGAAAGCGGAGCCTAGATGAAGATAGGACAAGACAAAGCGACCGCATTGTCTTTGTAGCAATACAACAGAATTTATTTGGTAGCTCTCGGAGACCAGTAGCAATAAAAAAAAGATGTAAGAATAAAACAAGAAACGATAATCGCACTAAAAATATAAATATAACAATATATACAATAGATATATACAGTACATAGCCTGACCTTATAACTGTAAAATAAATAAATAAATAAAAGTAGCTATTTCTTTTCCTTCTTATGTTGTATTTCCACCAGATTAACTGCGACACAGCGGGCAGAACTGGTTTGCACACGTGAAAAAAGTTAGTCTGTCCAAATACTTTGTGCATGTACACAATGATTTCACTCAGGTCAAGTAGTATTTTTACTGTACATGTACTATCAGATTTTAAAGCATTTTCATATGACAAACATCAATGCAATCCTTACACCCTCACCTTCAGGAAGATATAAACATATAAATATACTGTGGAACCTCTGTGTGTGTGGGAACCTAGAGGAGGAGGGGGTGGGAGGGGGACTGTAAAGGCGAGAGTGTGTGTGTTGGTGTGAGTGAAGGTAGGCACACACACACACACACACACACACACACACACACACACACACACACACACACACACACACACTGGGCTGTAGAATGGATCATTTGAGTTTCCATTATTTCTTATGGGAAAATAAAATTTGGTTTACGAGTGTTTTGGAATATGAGCCCGCTTCCGGAACGAA
>JAQMYL010000038.1:30125073-30144941 GCA_030014365.1 Clarias pachynema
TAGGGTTAGATGGAGGCAGATGATTCGCTGTGGCGACCCCTGAAAGGGAACAGCCGAAAGACAAAGAAGAAGACTGAACTAATATTTTCCTCAATCTTTAATAACGGCGGTCATTAATACCTGGTGATTACTTTCAGTACTGACTAATAAAACGCACCACTAGCTACAGTAAATATCTGGCTTGCATGAAATTCCTCAAATTTGTCCTTTTCTTCTTGTGTCGTCTTCTTTAGGTCAGGTGGACCAAGACGGCAGGGAGCGCTTCAGACAAATTCCAAGACACTCCGATCTTCAATGAAACCCTGCGCATCGACAACATCCAGAGGGTGCAGGGAGGCCGCTACTACTGCAAGGCCGAAAACGGGGTTGGGGTGGCTGCTATCAAGTCCATCCGGGTAGATGTGCAATGTAAGTGCTAGGACCATGATCCCTCCACTTCCCATCATTCCATGCGTCTTCATGGAACGAGTGCAGAACGGAATGAGCTCTCCAGGAGTATGTTTATCCTGAAGAAGTGAAGAGGGTAGCGGGCTGAGTTTAAAAAAAAAAAAAAAAAAAAAAAAAAAAGAAAAAGCAAAAAGGTGTGACTAATGAACTATGTAATAGACATCCTTTTGCGATAATGTGCACAGATGGAATGAGAAATACTCCTGGAAAGTCACAAAGAGTGGGCAAAGTGGGAGGATCGTCTGTGTTAGTGTTGGTTCAGGCAGAGTTGCCCCATTTTGTGTGTATGTACGTATATATGTATGCATGTGTAGGCCGGGGGGGCAATCTGCCGTGCTGCCCATCATCTTTGACCTACTGTCCCATTGAGCCAGGGGTCAGGTCAGAGTTCACAGCCACTACATGCACAATGAACATAAGAATCAACAATGAGACACACTCTTTAGCGAAGGCTGTATGAAATGTAGGAAACTCATTCAGTCGCTCGTATCGCATTTTAATGCCAAAAAAAACGTTATTATACAAAACATGAAGACGGGCGATTAGACAGACACAGTCGCCTATCCTTCCACGCTCCCGATGGGCGGACGTGTGCGCACAGATGGCGGCGCAATCAAGAGACGGAGGGAATGTGACGGGGACTAGCATCGCTTTTTAGTTTCGCATTACAGGGAGCCCTTCCCCACTCCGTCCTGCCCCATGGGCTCCCCCGGGGGCGCGGGGTAATTGCGGAGCAGATAAACAGGAGCACGCTGACAGCGGCGCTGAGAGTAAACACTCCTGACACGCAATGCTTGTTTAATTTTACCCCGCCGGCTCCCCTCAGCTCCCAGGGTGACTGTGGCACCAAGGCACCGGCAATTAGAGTCAGCCAGGGCAAAGCAGCAAGTCTCTACAGCACACACACACACACACACACACACACACACACACACACATACATATAGCGTTCTGCTTTAGTTCCCTGCTCTACCAAGCCCCTTTATTGGATGAGACACAGAGGGCGGGGTGGAGGAGAAGAACAAGTGGAAGAGTGTCGAGGGGGAAGAAGCAGGCAAGCAAATAGAAAGGATTCGCTAATGAATTAATACTGACAGACAGCATAACCTTTTTTTTTTTTTTTCCCCCTTTCTTTCCCCAGCAAGCATAGACAGATCGCCAGACACAATACGAGAACGAGACACTTCAATAAAACAGCGTGACCTATAAGGAAGGAACATTTCATGAACGCTTGCTCCTTAAGACTTTAAGCATCAGGAGGTTTCGCTCAGTTTTTCTTTCTTTTTTTTTGTTGCAGCCGAGTTAGTCACGTTGACCCGATCACTGTATTCTCATCTCTCGGAACACTCGGTGCGATAGTAGAGTAGATTAATAAGAGCTACAAGAGCGAAGGAAACTCTTGACCCTCTGTCTTTCAGGCATTCATGCTGCCTGTATCATAATGTCAGTGCATTTGTCTGCCTTCGTTTCCTTTTCTTTTTTTTCCGTCGCTCAATGAGAGAGTTGTCTCGATGTGATCCGCCGGCATGTTTTTGTTTTACGTACAGTTGCTGTTTTCGCAGGCTTAACATCAAAACCTGCAGAGAATTATAATGAGAGGTGGAGTGGAAGCCGGGGAGGGAGAAGGATCGACACACACACACACACACACACACACACACACACACACACACACACATGTATACAGAGAAGGAGAGACAGAGCGCAGAAGTGTTTATGTGAAACGGCATCAATGTGAAAACCTGTAAACACCCTTATTTTGATCAAAACACATCTGACAACTCATTACCCTTTTAAATTCCCTCACATTTACCCCCGCCCCCCCACCCCACACACACACACACCATTTAACTCGTTTTGTCATCAGCACCCTTTCAACGCTTCCCCAGTGTAAATCAGTAGGTCTTTACACTGCAGTTCCGTTTCATACACACAAGCTAACATTTAAACCTACAGTTCTCACCCGAACGAAGCCCGTTCACCCGCGTGCACATTTGAGATCGCTTACTTGTTCACACCCACCGACGGTTAGGTGTGCATGTGGATCGGCCTGACTGTGATCCAGGCACTCTGGCCAGTGAGACAGTAGGTGACTGAGTGGTGGAGATGCAGCATGCCTCTACAATAGGGATGGACTTGGTTCAGAAACCTCCAATGCACCCTGTGACCCACAAATCTCTCATTCCCTGCACTTTCCCCCCCCCACATTATACTCAAAACCAACCTCACTCAGGTAAGGATGCTTTTCTCTCCTGATAAAGATAAAGGATCTGGATCATTGTCGGTTTGTTATTGCTTTAATGAAGCTTTGCTTGGCTACTGCGCTGGTATAAAATGACCTGGAGAAACTCTCCGTGCTGGAGCTCTGGTCGTCGCCATCTTGCCAGGAGCTGCCTCCGCTTAAATCCGGGTTAATCCATGAATGGATCTCCATATGGGTGTAATAAACGGAGCCTGGATGCTGATTGGAACCGTGTTTATTTACCACAGTAACCAAAAGCTATCTAGCTTAGCTTTAGCTTAGATAAAATGCTAAACGTTAATTTATATGCTAACTAGGCCTGTCAAAATTAACACACTAATGCATGTGATTAATCTAGAAATTTTAACGCATTACTATTTTAAAAACATTTTATATAATCAAACGACCAATTTTGACCCTAATGGCTTCCCATAATATCAGTGCGGTTACCCGGCTGTGTGTGAGAATGGCGCACAGATAATAAGATGACTGAGGAAACATCACCAGGTGGACTGAACAGCAAGTTTCATTATAAAAAGCTTCTAGATGTAGATTTGGATAAAACCAAAGTTTTGTGCTCGAGCTTCCTTCAAGGGGAACCATTTCTACAAGAATATATTAGATTAGCCATGTGGGAGTGGTGGCTCTGGTGGCTCTGGTGGCTAGGTTGTTGATTTCTTCGATCTGGGATCCGGGTTCAAGCCCCGCCGTTAGTGAGTTGCCACACCCTTTAAGTAAAAAAAAATAAAATTAACATGTGACTCTGTGGGGGGTATTGACTCACTTTAGGAGCCTAGTGGTCATTGATGGAACTGCACATTTTGCCACTTCTGCATTGGACTCATTTTTCAGAACTGTACTGTAGGTTGCTATTTGGTTAGGAAGAAAACCACTGTTCAAAAGTATTCACCTTCCTTGAACTACAACATATACCTGAAATGGACTTAATTTGGCGTGATCTGTTACGCATCTTTTAAAAAATAATTTAAAAAAATGTTGGTGGATCTTCTCTATATCTTCTCTATAACTCTGATATCCTCAAGGAACAGGTAGCCTGCATTAACACTGTGATCACATGGTGCAGACAGGTAAAGTCCATTCAGCTAATTATGTCACATCTGATGGAAGTTGGGGCGGCACGGTGGTGTAGTGGGTAGCACTGTCGCCTTGCACCTCCAGGGTCCGGGTTCGATTCCCGTCTCTGTGTGCATGGAGTTTGCATGTTCTCCCCGTGCTTGGTGGGTTTCCTCCGGGTACTCCGGTTTCCTCCCACAGTCCAAAGACATGTAGGTTAGGTTGATTGACGTTCCCAACTTGTCCGTGTGAGTTTGTGGACAGTATGTGTGTGTGTGCGATGAATTGGCACCCTGTCCAAGGTGTACTCTGCCCCGTGTCCCAAGCCCCCTGGGATAGGCTCCAGGTCCCCGCGACCCTGAATACAGGATAAAGCGGTATAGAAGATGAGTGAGTGATGGAAGTTGGATGTCCCATGATCATGTCGTTTTAGGTATGCGCGCGTGTGTTTTTTCTTACCAAATAACTTTGTACTGACTTCAGTAGTAACGGATATTCTGTATAATAAAATGTAATCCTGATTCCAACATTTAAGGTGGGAGGATTACTTATTATACTCCTTGAGTATATATCTTGTCACCAGATTTACTTTAATTCAGTTTTTCTCTCTATCAGTGAAAAAAGATAACCAAAAACCAACAGATATTATTTACATGATGGCTCAGCCTACAGTATATAAAGTCTTGAAAATGGTACATACAGCAGTATATAGTATAATGCTTAAACAGAGTTCTTTTCATATTTTTATCGTTTATGAAAAAAAGAGTATGTAGCCTATGTATAAAGTGTGCTATTTCATTCATTGATTTCATTCTTTATTTTTTGTAGAGCTTGAAGTGTTTTTGAACGTAAAAATATATATAAAAACACACCTAATAGAAGTCGTATTTCATAGTGAAACCTTCAGGCAGGGTGTTAACGCAGTACATACGGTAACAACACTGCTTTAATATTTGGTAGTCTGATATCTGATGCATATTTATGTATGAGGATCATGCATGGGCTACCCGAGTGTGTGCTCCCGTACAATATCGGGATGCAGCTTGTTCGCTGACTGTCTGCATATTTTAATCCTAATGGCATTACAGGTGGCGATAAACAGCATGCAATTTTAATAAGCTCACTCAGGGCAAAAACATATATCTTACTGAGAGATTTAGATACATCACAGGAGAAGAAGTGGAAGAAAGCAGAAATCCGGCAGGTAAAAGTTGTTTTAACCTACAGTAGCAGTGTGACTGTAATGATCACGCCTCGGGTGATGTGTGGGATTAGAGCATGTTTCAGGACCAGTCGGAATGTCCACTATTTATTTATTGATTTTTAAACCAATCATCTTAAAATGGATTAACATCCATATGATGACATCATTAACAGCTGAGGAAAGATGAGAGCTTGATTGGCTATATTTAGTGTGCTGGAATCAATAGATATAGATAATGCCTGCCAGGTTTCCAGTGAGACATTGAATTTTTTTTTTTTTTCCTTCTTCAAACTGAAAGCTTGATTGGCTATATTTGGTGAGCCAGAATCAATAAGATAATGGGTGCCAATTTTTTTGTGAATTATGGAAGCATGTGTTGCATTTTAATACCACCTCATCTATCCTAGCTTCTCCAGAATGAGAAGTTGAAAGGACATTAGACACAAGGACTTTTTTAAAGGTGGAAATTTACACTTCCTTTGTAATCATAAAGACCTGTCTTGTGCTCATCCCAGGATTCTTATTAATAATAGATAGATCAGCCATGACTTTAACATTTAAACTACTGTACCTAGGAATTTGGTTCTCCTTGTGCCACCAGGGAAGCTGTGGCCTCTCGGACCGTGGCTTTGCAGGGCGTCTGGAGGTTTGCTGTAGTGCCTAGCGCCTGGATGTTGGCAGCAGATCCTTTGGGTGCTGGTGCCTTTTTTGTTAAACGTGGTTGTTGATCTGATTGGGGAGTTTGGAGGCCGGGTTGGCAGCCTAGGGCTCTTTGTCTGCTAGGCCCGGTGTGAGACAGGCTGTGGTGCACTAGGTGTTCCGTTGCATTTCTGCCACGGCCAGCATTGACTTTTATTCAGTAATTTATGCTGCATTGAATTTTCTGTTTGGATCGGACTGGACGGGCTAGCCATCGATTGGGTGAGCCATGGGTGCCCGTGATCCTGTCGCCAATTTGCTGGTGTATAGTTTATAGTGATCAATGTTATTCAAGTCTGCTGGTGTTAATTTTATGGCTGATCGATGTACGCTCTTATTGTTAATGTTTTTAGACATGATTTATACCACATTTTGAGTCTGATACCCTGCAGGAATTCTTACTTTTTGTCTCAGCCAGTTCTTTCTCTGCACTTCGTGCATCTGTCTTGCTTTCAACGCATCCAAACCCACATCTGGATATTTATAAAGCTCCTTTTGACACCACATTTTCAGACAAAGCTTCTTGTCTGTTGCACGCTAAGACCCCGATACAGGTTCATGTACTTAGCGCATTGATTAGGAGTAGAGATGAATCAAGTTACACAGAAAGCAGCAGCATGACCAGCATGCCAGAGAGGGAGCTTTTGTGTTTGTCTACAATGTTGCCCTGGTGCCCAAGATCAAACATATTCAATTCCTTTTGTAAATCAAGATCATCTACACACACAGGCGGCCATTGAAGTCCATTGATTAGCAGCGGCCCTCGTAACCTGCTTCAGCTACCAACAAGGACATGTTTACCTTCTTATTTTCATCAAAGACCATACAGTATGTGGAGCTGGAGAAAAAGTATTGGAGTGGGCCGAGCCTTAAAAGGTGGCCTATTCTTAGGTTGGGAGCAACGTTGAGAGTCAGTATACTGTATGTAGGTGGGGTGGATCCAGTTAAGACTTAATGAGAGAGAATTCTCTACACAGAGGCAATTTCAAGTCCACATTGTTGCTTATTAGCTGTGTTTCTGTATGTGATACCGCCTGGAGGAAAAGCAACAGTGGACTATGATTGTCTGGCATTTCCAGCATTACTAGATATTTATTATTATTATTATTATTATTATTATTCACTTTAGGAAAGATACTAACTATTTAGTATTTCTTTAAGTAATAGGCTTAGTCTAGTGCACAAACTAGCGACTGAGGACCAGCTACCTTCATTTTCATTCAGCTTGTCAATGCATTTGTTGGAGTTGAGATATTCAGTTTCTGGGGATTTTAATAACCCCAAATCATGGACAAGTATCTTTGGCACTAGTTTAGATAAGATTTAGCAAGCTACTGTAGAATTTTATGTGAAAGCAGTGATCAAAAACATAACATGGTCTATGACATACTTGTCTATAGATGTTTGTCCATAATTTGGCATACCAGTCTGCTTACGGCAATACCAGTCTGAGAGCGCCCAGTCTCATTTGATCTCAGAAGCTAAGCAGGCTTGGGCCTGGTTAATACATGGATGAGAGACCACCTTGGAATTCCAGGTGCTGTAAGTTCTTGGGGCAGCGGTACTGGAAGATTGGTGGTTCAAGCCCCAGCTTCACAAAGGTGCTAATGTTCGGCTCTTGAGCAAGGCCCTTAACCTGGTCTGCTCCAGGGTCGCTGTATCATGGCTTTGCTCTGACCCCAGTTTCCTAACAAGTTGGGATATGCGAAGAAAATAATTGAACTGTGCAGTATATGTGATAAATAAATTCTTAACGTAACAATACTGCCAGGTGAACTGAACAACAGTGATCACCAACAAACTGGAAACAGGGCCATGGCCACTCCAGGCTCACCCATGCCCACAGAGACCAAAGCCTGTTTGGTCCAATCCCACAGAAAATCCAATGTAGCACAAACCAGCAGGGTAAGAGCCTGAGACTGCCGACCTGACCTCCAAACTCTCTTGATCCCATTCCATTCAAGCACCAGTGGTATGTGACAACAAAAAAAAATCACCAATTCACCGAGGCCACAACCCAGTGCACTCAAACCTTGCTGCAAATGCGCCAGTGCCAGACACCACAGCACACCCCAGAGACCTTGTGGAGCCACATCCCCAGTGGAAGGAGCGGAACCCTAAACCCTGATGGTTTTAATGTTAATGGTTTTAATGTTTTGGCTGATTGTTGTACTTTTGACATTATATTTGTATATACTGTAGATTCTCGGAATGGTTTCCTACTTTCATGATCAGGTGTATTTTGTGTAAAAAAAACAAAAATTATTTTGCTCGAGACCTCAGCAATGGGGTCCTTTTTTATACAATGTTAATACAAAATTACAAAATATGATATATGCAGTGGAACATTAAGCAAAACATGTATGGATGTTTTATGTGGTTGGTGTAAAATGTGTATCAGTACATCCTTATAGGTTTTGATGTTTATTAATTACTGTATAGCTTTGGTATAGGCCTCCAACGTGCCTCTGACGGCCCGGTGTGGATCGAAACGCAAAATGTATCCGGTGTGACCTGGCGTAGAGATTATAAGGAGCTTAAGCTTTGCTTTTAAGGATAGGAAGGTCCGCTGAAGTCCTTGGGAGGCATAGGGTTTGGATTTTGGGATCAGAGGCAGTCATGCATGTTTTTTGCATGTTTATCAATAATATTAACAAGGCTTTAGCGGGGCGAGATTAATTATATGATGGAGTGAGGGTTTAGGTTCGGCGTGCTCTCGCTGTTAGTGGGTTAGTCTGATAATACTGGGAAGGAAAGCCGAGTCGCGTAGAGGAGAGGTGAGCGCGACTCAAAGGACATGGCGCGCCAGCAGTGCCCACAATGAGCCCCTTGTGCCGGGCACAGAGCAGATGCACTGGGGGAGAATGAGAATGAACTGGAGAATCAGTCAGGAGCTTAAGAAGAGCGCACACACATTCGCACACATTCACACATTCAAGGACAGCGAACAAGCGCACAATATTAGAACCTTGAGAACTAATTGGCAGACCCAAAACCATGAACGATTTTTGGATGTTTGTGTTCTAATGTTGCGCGTGTCTTTGTTTTCTGGCCATTGAAGTCTAAAAACCATGCAACGTTTAGTTCTGAGGAATATTGGAGGAAAGGAAGGTAGTTTAGCGAAGAAAGAAAAAAAAATCATTGATAACTCGTAGATCAAAAGGAAAAAAGATAGAGAGAGACTGGTGAGTGGCTGTGCTTTTAGTAATAATTAGTGGAGACAGGAGGTGTGGTGTGTCTGGCTATCCTGATACTTTTACAATTTGCATTATATTTCAAAGGTGATACTCCAATTTGGAACCTACAGTACTAGAATGTGATTTACTGCGCATGTTTATAGTACATGAATGGCTGTCGAACATTGATTTTTTAAAATGTAATTTATACCTCTTTGCTAATTATAAAGGTCCAAATTACGGCACTAAATCAATCAGCTTAACCTTTGAGGCAAGTCGAAAGAGACAGCGTTTTATATTTATAATTTATGCATTTCTAATCTATACGTATAATAAAACTGTAAAGTTGGCGTGTGTGCATTAAATATATTTCTGGAAAAATTATTTGGGGAGACTTGAGATGAATAAACACTTCAAGATGGTTTTCGTCTGTCTGTTTGTTCATGCATCATGTAAAAACTACTGAACGAATTTGAATGGGGTTTTCACAGGTGTATTTGGCTGAGCTTGAGGTAACATATAGGATTTGTTTCGTCACAGTCGACCCACGGGAAGAGAAGATATGCTACTTTGACATTTATATTATAAAAAAATCACCCTTGGAAAAAAAAAAAAATTCAACAGATGGCGCTGTACTTTTAATACGCGCTTATGAGTAGGCAATTAAAATCTACTTAATAAACTCACACCTTCATTCCATGCACTTAAAAAATACATTTTTTTACTTCATTCCAAAATTCAACAGATGGCGCTGTACATTTTTAAAAAACGCGCTTATGAGTGTGTAATGAAATCCCACGTGAATGAAGTCGCAGGCACGTCTAGTCATTAATAAAGCTAAATGTTGGGAGTGATTTTGAGAAGATAGCTCATCATTTTCCAATAATCTTGGCCCCCTTCATATAAATGAAACCTTGCAGATATTGCTCTCAAATGATATGACCTGTAATCTCAGTACTAGAGATTCCTGTCAGTTCCTACGGAGTTTTTTTTGCCACCGTCATTTTGATTCATACACATTTTCTCACACTTCATACATATTGCCATATTTTCTTTTGGATTCTGTAAAGCTGCTTTGTGACAATGACCATTGTTAAAAGCACTATACAGTGTATACTTGGATTACGAGCATAATTCGTTCTGGAAGCGGGCTCGTATTCCAAAAGACTCGTGTCTGGGTGTGTGTGCGCATATTCCAAAACACACGAGTGTTTTGGAATACAAGCCCGCTTCCAGAACAAATTATGCTCGTGTGTAAAGCAAAAGAAAGTCTCATTAGAGAGGTTAAAAATCCATTTTCTCCCTCTCTGACGTTGTGTGTGCGTTATGTAAATGGATTTTTAACCTCTCTAATGAGACTTTCTTTTGCTTTACACGCGCGCACACATGTGTTATAAGAAACAGTACTCGCGCGCTGTACACACGCTCTTTCAAATACATAATAAAATGTTTTACACACACACATATGGTCACAGTGTTATAGTAAACAGTACACGCATGCACGGATGTTGATTATACCAGTAAGACATGAGCACTAAGACCCAGCAGGGGAGACGATTACCCACAATTCCGCAGCGCAAGAAATAGAAAAACCGTTGGCTCAGTTGTGATCACATGACACTCTGCGTCAAAACAAGAAGCGCATGCGTGATACATGATACTTGGTGCCCGTAAACCAAGACTTGTTCGTTTTCCAAGTCAAAATTTATTAAAAATCTTTGCTCGTCTTGCAGAACACTCACTTGCGTTACTCGCAATCCGAGGTTTCACTGTACAAATAAAATAGAATCAAATTAAAATTTAATAGAAATGGGGGAGCGGATTAATTCAGTGCCATATCACACATATCACCACACTGACACCAAAATAGTTTTTTTTCCTTCTTTTTTTCCAATAACTTTTTAATTTATATAAGTCTGTTGCAGTTCCTCTATCTATTTGAGTTTCCCGTAGTCTAGCCATTCTTCTCTGACCTCCTCTTTCATAACAGAACACCGTTTGTGTAAACCATTGAAGCTGTTGTGTGTTATAAATCCTAGAAACCAACCCAACAACTTTGTCAAAGTTCCTGAGACCACACTGATCTGATCTTTGACAGACATCTCTCGACATCACTCTATGGATCATGCTGATTGGATAATTGTGTGAATGTACAGACGTTTTCCTGCATGTTGCCGATAATTCAAGAGGTCAATTTCTCCACCATATTTGCACAAAATTTTATTTGATGGGGAAAAAAAGTTGATAGAGTTTCGAGTTACTGGTGGAAGGTGGTGGCCTCGTTATTTATTTATTTTTTTTAACTGATGTCGCCCAAAGGCACGGACCAGATTTCTCCTTGTCTCCTTCCTTTCATCCTCGCAGCTCTTCTCCTGTGGAGCTTCCAGACGCCGCTTCCTGCCCGGGCCGCAGCTCGGGCTGCAGGATGAAAGGGAATGTTTTACACTGTATGAAAATTTCATAGACTTCTAATAAATATCTCTAGGCTTTGCAGCAGAACAAAGCCTCGTTGAAAGTAGGGGCCGGCTTTTCCGTGGAATCCGATAAAGATTGTTAGCATAGATAACCGTATTGGTTATAATAATGTTCATAGAGGCACAGGTTTAAAATTAATGCAGTCTTTTTAAAACATTATTTCTCATACAATATAATATAATACTATATAATACAGTACAATACAGCTCATTCACAGGGACTTTGCATTGCAGATTATCCATATATGGACGGCTAATAGTCGGGGCTAATAATAAACAGATTTGTAAAAAAAAAAAAAATTATTATTGATGTGGTGGTTTCTAGAAATAGGGCGATAAAGGATTAGGGTATGTATTGTGATTTTTGTTGTGAACTAAAAAAAAAAAGGCTTTTGGAATCGAGTTTTTGCACTGAGTTAAAAAAAAAAAAAAAGTAGTATTTGTGTGTTTGCATTTGAGGTGGTAAATTGTTGCTGTTCCTCTGATATCCTACAGGTGGCGCACTCATAATATTCATACAGCACAGCATCTTCTGCTCACTTTCTTTAGAATTGTAACAAAATCTGAAAAAAATTAATGATCACATCAGGATCTTTATAAAAGCACAATACAAATTAAATCACCTGGGTATCGAGATATTTTATTAACCTTGAGACAAAATCGAGGCTTGTAAAAGACCATCTGTTTCGATCTGCTATAATATAAACTAGGGCTGTAGCTATCGAATATTTTAGTAATCGAGTATTCTATGTACCATAAATGTAATCGATTAATCGAGTAATTGGATAAAATGTGTTTTTGTTTAATTGAACAGCAATGTAAAATATATATAAGAGAAACAAAGATTAATTGGTTTTCTTTTTAGAAAAATCGACTTTTATTTTTTAAATGCATCTGGAAGCGCGCTGTGTCACGTCAAACAAATAATTGCATAAAAACATAACGCAAGTTTTTTAAAATTAATTAAAAGAAGATTTTGCTTCGATCATTTTTTGTAATCGAGTTACTCGAGGAATCGTTTCAGTCCTAATATAAACCATAAAAAGAATCAGCATTTCTTGAAAATGTTCCCTAACATAAAAAAAAAAAAACAGTCCCTAAGTGAGACATATAGTATTTATAAATAAATAGAAAATTGTATTTATTGCCAAATCTCTGTCTTGTAAGAGAAATAACAAACGTTGAGTTTTTAGGAAACGCTCCACCATGGTGTCGTAAGAGTAGATCGAACCGTGTCACACCACACAATCTGTTATATGTTCCTCCTTACATATTATTTACTTAACAGGGGACATTTGGAATGTGTCATTTTAATCAATGTTAATTCACTTTAAACCTAATGAGTAAGGCATGATGCAATCAAAGCCGAAATTTAAGCTATATTAAGGATCCAATGGTAACTCTGTTGCAGAGCTGCGATTTAAACTTACACGGAACTTTAACCTCTGAGCTGGATTTACATTTATATTTATTCATTTATTCTCTTTTATGCAAGTAGGATACAATCTAAGAGTGCGGCCGAGCGGCTGAGGGTTAAGGGCCATGCTTAAGGTCTTAGGACGGTCCCAGGATTTGAACTTAAAGAACATTATCGTGATTGTTAGCTCCTGAGACACCATTGACACCAATTTAGTTAAAAAAAAAAAAAAAATCATCATGGGTCTAGATTATGAATAATAAATGAGTGTCTCATAGGATGCTTAATATCTTTTTTTTTTTTTTTTCCTTATGCTTAAATGATAAAAAAAAAAAATTGTGTAAGGTTATGAATCAGGCCATGCACTGAATCATAACCTTTTTTAAATTTTAAATGAAATAAAAAAAAAAAAAAAAGAAAAATCACCAAAGATGGTGATTCATATTTTCAATGAATATTTATTTGTTCAATCATCTTCAGTTTTTGCTTTATTTTAGTCAGAGTCGCGGTGGATCTCGAACTTATTTTAGGAACCCTGGGCATTAAATGTGGAAAACATACAGTCCATTGCAGGGCAGGATGCACGTTTACAGTATAACTAAGAGTAGTTTAACATTGCCTATATACTGCACATGGTCACTGTGTATAGACAATGTCTTGGGAGGTGAGAGAAAATCAGGCAGACCAGCATAAACCCCAAACAGACAGCAACCTGACCTCAGGATCGAATGGCGACTCTGGAGGTACAGTAACTGGACGGCTCTACCCACTGTACGTCCTACTATAAAAGGCTTTAAACACTTAGCATGTGAGGTCTTACGGGAAAAAGGGTAATTTTGTTAAGGAAAATGGGGAAGGAAAGGGTTTAAAGGAGGGAGGAAGGAAAGAAGGGGAGAGAAAGAGTGGAGTGAGTGGAGGTGTGCACGTGCAGGTCCGTTGGCAGTGCCCAGCTGGCATGTGGGCACACGGCTGGCGAAAGGCGGCGGCGGACAAAGTGGCAGACTGGAGCACGCGGATGAAGCGCTCTTGCACACTCCCATCATGATGACCTCTTCCGCTGACATGAGCCAATCTCTCTCTCTGGGCGTGGCCACAGACGGGAGTCCTTTCTTTGACGACCATCGGTTGGGCGCTTTTCCCGGCTGGGATCAGGGGCCTTAACGCGATCCGCTCTGCGGCCTTTTCCTCTTCTCCAGCGGGGAGGGGAGGCAGCTCTAAGCGGGAGTGAAGTTTTCACGGGAGCTCGAGCAGTTCTTTCCCGTGCTGTCCAACAAAGGGCATTCCCGTCTCCCCTTTAAAGTCTCTGGGGCGTGTAACATCGCTTCGCTCACGTGTCACTTACCTTAGCTTCACTGGACAACTCCTTGCCTTATTTCCAGGCCCCAGACTAAACTCTGCACCTGAGGTCCATTAATGTTGATTATTAATGTACGATTGCAAGTAGGCCATGGCGTTTTTAAGATAAGTGGCAATAAATTGGTTTGCACCAGTCAATACTTCTTGCTCACCACTGAACTGTTAGATTACCTGTGTTTGCAGGTTCAACCCATTGGACTAACTCACTAACTAAGGATGGTCTCAGGAGAATCAAGGTAACACTTTCACACGCAGGAGCATATCTGTTCTGTTATGCAAATAGTGTTCCCCAGAGCTTGACATTTCAGCAAGTCTCCATTTGAAGGTTTACAAGACCATTACCCATTTCTTTTTTTTTTTGTGTGGGGGGGGAGGGGGTACGATAAACTTTCTAAAGGGGTGAGCTGCCTCTATCCTTAAAGGTTGTCCTATGCATGAAATTGAATTGAAGTGAGTGTCTTTGAAATCTGCCTACCCGCTTTCAGTAACTTGAGACTTGGGGAGTTGCATGCTCAAGGTAATAAGCTTACCTTGTATCCACTAATTTCTTTCATGCTCTTTCATGCTGCCTTTCAATGATGCATACCTTGGTGCATTTTTATTTCTTTCAGAACTTAACATTACCAGTGAAAAATTAATTAAATAAGAAAATATGTTAAATTGTAGAACTTTTACAGCAGATGAGAGTTTTATCAGAAACAAGAGGTCAGAATGGGCCTGGTGACCGGTCTGCTGCTGTGTATTATGCTGTGATGCACTATGTGTTTATTCTCAGCAATCTGTGGTATCAGATCAGACGGCCTAGGCTTCACTCCCCTATATGCATTAATAAGAGATTGAAACTTGAAAACTGACTGTTCACTCGGTCACTCTCGCTCGTTACACCGCTTATCCTGTACAGGGTCACGGGAGGCTTGGCGCCTACACCTAGGGACTCGGGGCACAAGGCGGGATACAACCTAGATGACGTGCCTGTCCATCACAAGGCACAAGCACGCACACTATGGGGCATTTTTAAAATGCCAGTGCAATGCCTACTCTGCATGTTTTTGGCTTGTGGGAGGAAACCAGAGTACCAGGAAGAAACCCATCAGTTATCCCTCATTTCTTCATATTAAATATAATAAAATGATGTAGATTAAATTTAATAAATGGGAACAAATGCTTTCCTGTGACAGGCTGCAAAGTGCCTAAAGATACAATAAAAAAAAGAATCTGTTGTATACTGTACGTATGTAACCACCTCAGCAGCGACCTCATTTCCCCTCTTGTCTGTTCCAACCACTCAGCATTCAGCATCACCATTCATACTAGTCACCGGCCTGATCATCTGCCATCATCTGCACCTGTTTCTCACTGGTTCATGCCTTAAGTTAGATGTTTTTTTGGGGGCTTGAATAATTCACAAAAAAGCATTCCTCTGAAACTGCTCAGATAGAGGGACTGGAGTGAAAATGAGAGGCAGAAAAAGTCCTTCAGGAAGCCTGGAGAACTGTTCAAGACTATGTTAAAAATACAAGAAAGTCCGTCTCTTTGAAAGCTTATGAATATGAAGAAATAAGGGGAGACTCAAGATTTTGGAGTACTCAAGTACTGTATAATTATCGATATGAATTGCTATTCTTATTATACTAATATGTAATAATTAACATTACATATATAAGGCTATAAGTTGTGTTGTTATTGATGTAAGGTATTGTATATCAAATGCTTTTGCTTATCTCAGCAGTAGGATAACATCACGAAGGCAGGATAGTAAATCCAGGATAAATGTGCTTCTGCTCATGTACAGAATTGCATGTGTGCTTAATGATGCAAGGATGAGCCTCAAATTGGCTGTAAATGTGTCCTTTCCCAATATATTGACCAGGCAGTTTGTGGCTTCAGCCCCTTTGTCCCCTAATCTTCATCCTAAGTGAGACAGAGATGTGTAGCCGTGGATTATAACGAGAAATTGATTGCTTTTAAAATTGGACTTTTCGAGGCCGCAGTTTGGTGTATCGGCTTTTCCTTTGAAGTTGCACAAACTGGGAGTGTGTGTGTGTGTGTGTAGGACAAAGAGAAATGATAGTCCAGAATTATTGGGACGTTTATATATTGCGTAAAAGCAATAAACAATTTGAACAGTAACAAAAAGAAAACTAATTTGTGATCTATTATAATGTATAATATAATATTTTTTATTATTTAAATGATAAAAATTTACAAAATAAAAATTTTTGAGTAAAAATTTAATGATTGTGTATAAAGTTTTATACAATATTTCCTTTTTTTTTTTTTTTTTTTTTTGCTTTCCCAAATTCTATGTAAACTCTAGAGACTGTCACAGTGTTTGCATGCTGATTACCTAATTGCGTGAATGAAAGCGTTCCTACTTAACTGCGTGTACTGTATATATAGCATTGTAACTCCCATCCCATTTTTAAATTATTATTATTATTACATCGTGGCTAATTAGCGCTGAGCTCATGAGAGACTCGCAGTGCCAAAAGAAGTGACCTTGAAGTTATTTTGAGAAGTACAGTACTCGCCACAAAGGAGCCAGAGACCCGAGACACCATCTCATCCCATCTATGTGCCGTGCTACAGTACCTGCATCATTTCAGCTGAGTGCTCCTGCAAGAATAGAGCTCTGGTTTCTCAAGTGGGCAGGAGTGACACGGAGTGACAAGGTGCATATATGTGTGTGTGTGTGTGTGTGTGTGTGTGTGTGAAGGTAGACGTGGTTGCAAGTACAGTATGGCAGCAGGTGATGTGTATCCAGAGCACATTTTTGGCAATTTTAAATAAACATATAATAAACTTAAAGCATGACACAACAAATACCTTTGCTCATTTTGTGCGCTGCTACAGTAACTCCGGATGCCTTTTCGATTCAGATAGGTTTATATTCCATGAAACCAAAGCTTGACTCACTCTCAAACGTTTTAGGTTGTTGTAGGTGGTCTGTGGAATCCTCCTGTTAGAAGGAGACACAATGGATTATCCAATCTAGATATTTTTGGCACAGATTTTAGGCCTGATGTCCTTCCCGAAACTCTCCGTATTTTATCAAGGCTTGGAATCTGTACTGACTTGTACACCGTCTGTGCTGAGGTTTCCTATCGGGAAATCCCATCATCCGCAAGACAAGGCAGATACACTCCCGCCGTACTAATGGGGCACTCACAATTCACAGTTTAATATACTTTGTCTTAATTTCTCTGTAAGGGAAGTTCTTTTGGTTTGCAAGAACATTTGGTAAAAAAAAACTACTTGCATGGAAGTATTTCTAGCAAGAAAACATTCCCGGCTAATGCGAGCTACAAGGCTACTTAATATCTAACACGAGGCTCAATCTCAGATCCCTCTCTAACCCCTGAACAGAGGTGCTACTTTGTGTTTGGAACAAGGGGTTGTACTCCCTAAACAGTGCACTAGCTTTACATGTAATGCTATTCGGGATTTTATAAAGTAGTAAAGCACAGCATATTCCACAGCATTGTCTCATTTGCAACACGAGCACTGGATAACCTTAACGCTAACCTTAATGCTAACCTTAACGCTAACCTTAACGCTAGCAATGCCACCAAACTTTTTGGAGGAATCACATATTTGTACACCGACAGAGATAATCAGGTTATAATGACAGATCAAACTTGTGTATATGAATACCCTTCATTCAATTTCACACACTTGTTTCTCTTCTGAATAAGTTATGAAGTGCTTATGAACATACTGTATATGGAAATAATAATCAACCGAGGATATGAAAAAATTCCAGATTGCTAGCTTATTCTTACTCATATCTGTGTGCCAAAGCATCAGGTAATCCAGTAGTAAACATCTGGTAATAATAGATTTTTTGGCTCTATATAACTCCTCGGAGGTACAGTAATTATCACCACTAATGCACAGTAGCCTAATGTCGGTTACCGGTGCTTCTGCTGTCTGCTGTAGTGACTGACGTCATGGGTGTTGTGTAACTGCCAAAGGTTTATAACTACTACATCATTTTTGTTGATGTTCCACCAGATTATGTGTAAGTATAAATGGATAAAATATGTTCTTTGATTAGGAAAATCGCAGTGCATTCATTTGTAATTGGTACATAATCAACTTTGAGATGCTACCTGAACCCTGTCTTTAATTCTTTTCCTACCTGTATACCAGCACACACAGTTGTGCTTTACTTCTTGTTCAGGATTTCATTTCAGTTGATAAAAACATTAACACAGCTGCATACGTTTCAGTGCACATTTATAGTAATTGCATTTACAGTAGTCCAAAGTACGCCATTTAGAAACCATCAAATAAAATTTACAGTGACAAGTTCAATCGCAATCAATCGTTTGTTGCTTTGTCCTGGAACTTAACATCGGAGAAGTTGCATCTGAGTTCATTTGAAACAAACCCCTGTATTGTTCGGGTGGATCAGATACTGTATTGGTTCCTGAGCAAAAACAAACAAGCCAAAATGGTCCCTAAATTTGTAGAGATGTTCCGATTCTGACATTTCGCAGAAATATTTTATCTTCATGACTTCTGCCAGCACCAATTTATTTAGATCTCAAATGTGAATTTCGACGGTCCTAGAAGGAACCATTCTTTCCACCGAGTGACTCCCCAGACACTAACTTTTAGCCTGAAGACAGTCCTTAAGGCGTTCCAGGGAATAGGATCGCCTCCTGTTAATTGCTCTGGTCAAGCTTGCATATGGAATGTGTGAGGAATATATGCTTGCAGAAATACAAGTGTTTCTGCATAGTACAAAAATGAATTTGTTAAAAAATGGAAATAATAATAAAATAAAATATAGCTTGGGATTAAACCCCATGACCTCATGGTTGGCCTTAACGCCATGGCTGTGCAAAATGAATCTGCCGGTGCTGATCCCATAACAGGGACGAGAATGGAGGAGGGTAGGGTGTTGGACTAGCAACCACTGCTATGGTAACGTTGGAACTCTTCCTCCCAACACAGCAATGGAGGAAGTGCGGATAATTAATACAACTATTTAACAAACACTTTAATATTAACAGATTATGATTTGTTTGTTTATTTAACCAGTTATTTTGTTCCACCATTGCATATTCGTTCGACGACTGGTGGAACACACTAACTGCGACTGGCGGAGTTGCCGTTTAACAGTTCTATTTAGTTGTTACTGGTACAGCGTCATTAACCATGCAGGTTGTAGACAGTCCTGTAAATATCTTAAGTTTCTCTTTATATTTTCGGTTATTTTACATTTGTATATCAGTTCTGGTAACTTCCAGGTTCCAGGGTTAAATTCCGAATAGCGTTAAATGGAGAGCTTCTGTTCTATGTAGGATGTACAATCCCTTGTCACAAAGTGATGCACATACTTAAACATTCCAGTGCTGTTACCGTCGATTATCACCACTCATGGAATTGTCCAATCAGATCACTCCTCAGACGTAACTGTTGTATAAGAAGGTGCGTACTGTACTCCTATTGGGCTGTTGCTAGATTTATGTTGTGTGGAAGAGGTTGTGAGAAAACCTTGGTTTATTCCTCATTGAATGTGTTGATGTCATAATTGTGGATGAAGGTTAATTTAACACTGGGTTCCAAAGACTTTTTGATTACAGAGTTTATAAAAGTTTATAAAAAGTTTATCAAAATCTCCTTCACCCGGTGAGATTTTCCAGCATAAGCACTGTCCATTTATTTTTTTTATTATTTTTTTCTTCTGATTTTCTCCCTAATTTAGTCGTGTCCAATTCCTCCCTGTCACTAGGGGGCTCTCACATTAAGGCTACTACTACCACTCAGT
>JAQMYL010000038.1:30145041-30155749 GCA_030014365.1 Clarias pachynema
CATCACCCGGGAACCGAACCAGCGATCTCCGGATGATAGGGCGAGCACTTTACCACTGCGCCACTCGGAGGCCCAGCACTGTCCATTTTAACACTCGTACATAAAATCCTTTCCATCGACTTAGTGTTACTTGTATAAACATTTACTCTACAGCTGTATACAGTAATGCTCGATAATACCCTTATCCATAGTCACCCAGAAGACAAAACGTTCCCCTTCCTCATTCCGGTCTCAATCCGGAGTCATCAGTATCATTTTCTGTAACAGCTGGTCAGGGATGCAGATGATCCGTGAGCACTGGGTGTTAATTAAGACAACAGACCTCCAGTCCGGTCAGAGACATCCACACTGATGGAGGTTGACACGAATGTCAGTAGATGCCAATAGCAGTTCCACACACACAGTATAATGTGTACGTAAACCGAGTGTGTAAACTGATCCTACTGTATATTCTAACATGGGTGCAAATGGAGTCTGATTAAAGCGTCAGTGTAGCCTGATGCAGGGGACATATGCAGTAAGTGGATGAGTCAATCTGGCCATGGGTTAAGAGCTGATAAAATCTGCCCACGTGTCTTCACACTGGGCAAGGCTTTATCTTAAATGTGTTCTACCATCTCCCCTGTAGGCCCCCTTTCTCTCAGCGAAGGTTATTTAATGCAACGCGGCACAGAGTCGAGCTTGGCTTGACCTTTTTTTGCTTTTGTTAAAAGGAAAGACATAAAAATTCTGGCTGGATAAATTTAACACCTTGCCAGCGGGGGCACGAGTTCGCCCGAGCTCTGCATGTCACTCCTCCGGTTTTTAAACCTGCTCCGTTCGAACACCTGGAAACACAAAGGTCGAGGCTCGTCAAAAAACATGCAGACTCTCATGTGACTCTCTCTCTAAGCCCTCCTCCTTAAGTGAAGTTCACAGCAGGAAGCCTAGCGTCGATGACTGTCGTAATATAGTTGGAATGATTTTGGGAAACCTAAACACATTCGAAATCTTACAGTAGCTCACAAATGAGCCTATTGTAATACTGTAAACAGCATGATGCCTGGTTTTGCAAAACAAATTTCGGATGTTAATTATGATTTCACTGTCTATTCTATTATCATATATTCTATTTTTACAAAAAGCGCATTTTAAGACCTTTACAGATTTTTTATCAACCAATCACAGTCCTTGTATTGCTGCATCATCCCCAGCAACGGGGTCAAGCACACCTCCTCAGTAAGATAAAGGTTTTTGTACTTTCCTTACTCAGACTTGCTCTGAGAAGTCCTAAATCACTTTTAGTCTAGGACTCCCAGCTAGGACCTTTTAAGCTAAGATAGGAGCTCTCTGAGAGAATTCTACGACTCTGAACATTTAGTGCAGCAGGAAAAGAGTGAAAGGGTTCCGACATGGCTTCCAAACTCCCCCGATCCCAATCCGATCGAGTACCCATGTGGCAAAAAGGTCCAACTGACGGAGGCCTCCCTCGCAGCCTACAGCACCTGAAGGATCTCCCGCCAACGTGCCACACACCACAGCACAACCCCAAAGGCTCTGCGGAGACACGCAACAAGGTCAAGGGGAACCCAAAACCTATAGTAGGTGGTTTTAATGCTTTAATGTTCTACCTGATCGGTGTCTTTAAAATGGATTTTTGAAAAGCTCTAAGCGAATATACTCGGGTTTCACAACTTAAGAGCTTTGTTGTTGCCCGGACACTCGCTCCTTATAAGATCGCTTTTCTGGCCAATACGGCACCTGACACGACTGTAATGGGAAACATAATTCTCCTCTTTTTTTTCGCCCCTCAGACTCACATGTAGCTTTTCATTGCTCTTATTACTTCTACACCTAAGTGCAGTGGTACAGTAGGTCTATACGGTCCACTTTACTTTTGGGAAGCATTTCGTTTCCTTTTATCGTTAATGGTTAAACCTTTTCCTCTGTGGTGTTCGGCTGCCGTGTGTAAGAGTGACTAGGGGGGAAGTAACTTCGGACACGCCTATTCGGAGTGCAGATATATTTATACAGATAGTAGTTATCAGTAGGAAATAACAGTCTACTGGTTTTCCATAATTTTCCAATGCATTATTATTATTTTTTTATATTTTTTTGTAGCAAAAAACAGCTACTTTGTGGTCGTCTTTGGCATTTCAGACGCCTCTTAACATTTCCGACTTCCTGTTTTTACCGCATCTATAAAGCCTCAGGTGGTTTATTACACAATTTTCACACTCGGTGAGAAAGAGTGTTTTACCCTTGAAGAATTAAGGGTTTGTGCACGGGTAGAGGGAAAAGAGAGAGGGGGGGGGGTGTTAAGGGGGGGTTGGATGTTGTATAAGGTGGAGAAGTTTATGTATTATACAGACCCAGCTTGGAACGAAGCCACTGGTAGTAAACAAGATCCTCGAGGATGACAATAATATAAAAAAAAGAAAGACTGGAAATAAACTATAAAGAAAAGGATCATAAGCAGTAGACATATCGAGGCATATCCAAGGTCTAGATTTAGATTCCCACAGAACGGCTTTCTGTACGTTATGTTCATATGAGTAGACTGCGCTATTGAGTGACTTTATTTTCTTTGCCTTGGTAGGGTATAACATTTTAGATGTGGGTGTATAGAGGGTTTGGTGTGTTGTGTGATCCAACACTTATTTGTATTCTTCACTAAATATCTTCTTAAATATTAAATTTTGATTAGGTATTCGAAGCATTGACTACTTACAGTATTTGAGTGACAAATGTATTCCAAAGTGACCTGTCCCCCTTTTGCCATCAGGATTGCCTTGAACCGTTGATACGAGACAGGATACACCCATGCTTTCATGTTGTTTAAGGTCACATAAATGGTCCACATGTCTACATGCGTAAATGCATTGATTTTCTGCCATGTGATTGGCTGATTAGGTATTTGCGCTAACAAGCAGCGGAATAGGTGTACCTAATGAAGTGACCGGTGAAATGTATTTAAGGCATAAAGCAAGCTGAAATCTACGAATGTTCTAGCATTTGTTCCAGCTTCGTCAAGCGGGAATTCAGTTCATCTCAGTTTGATCTAAACTGCTCTGAGTGCAATCAGTCACGTTAAAGCCGACGAAAGCACTAAAGTGTGAGAATGTGTTCACGAACAACACCTAACCATGAGAGAGTATCGGTAATGAGAGTCAGCGCTACCTTTTATACGAACAGCTTCGCTCTACGCTGCAATGTTGTTATGCATATTCCGAGCAATATCTTATGGGAAATTGAACAATTGCTCAGGAAAAAAAGGAGGTTGTTGAACATCTGTGGTGTGACACTGTGATTTGCTCCCATTGTCTTTTGAAAAATCAATCCATAGCACCGAGCAGGCAAGCAATCAACTCATCAGACTTTATGATTTCCGTATTATTTTTCCGAGCTTTTCCATCCTGTCCTTGTTTACTGTTGACTAAAATGTTTGTAGATTGTTTTATTGTTTAATGATGTAATGGTTCATGAATAGCAGCTGTTTATCGTAGGATTATTGTGTGGATTTTTTTTCATACTTTCATGCCAGAAAAGCTCCTGTTCTCAACTGAGCCAGAGCACATTAAATATGCTCATAGATAGATAGATGTAGATAGATAGATGGATAGATAAATGCATAAACTGCATAGATAGATAGATATGCATAGATGGATATATGCAGATAGATTATTGATCTATATAGACATATTTTAAAACATTTTAGGGAAACAACTCAACAGCATCAAAGCTATTCAAACTTGACAAGACTCTTTACAGCTGTGCAAAACAGTCACGTTCTTCACCACAGTAACAGCATGGGATCATTATTTAGAAAAGTCACCAGTTTTCATTACAGCTGGCAGAATATTCTGTGTAGAGACAACAGTGTGAAATAACAGCACCATGAATTAGTTTACAATAAGAAGCACGTCTTCACATCTCCTTCTCCTCTCCTGCTCGGATCACTGTGTCTCACCTCTGCATTTTCTCAGTAAGTAGAGCTATAGGATGTTGCCTTTCTCTGTCGGATCTGGTCTCTTGTGCTTCGGCTCAGAGTTAACACAAGCCTGCCTGGTTATTTCCCTCTCGGGGTTTGGAGAAGCTCAGACATGTTGCTGTAGACTGTGTCGCAGTGTAACTGGGCCAGAGGAACATGAACAGATAAATAAATCAATACAAACAGGTCCGAATAAGGTGGGGCTTTTACCCTTAATGAAGAAGTTTTTTATTTATTTATTTATTCTTTACAAATCAGGAAATGCAGTAATATAGTGCATCTTTAATGTCTTATGTGATCATTTCCCCCCACTCATTCATTTATCTATTAATTTATTCATCCATCCATCCAGCCACTAACCCCTCCATCCACCCATCCATCCATCCACTCACCCAGTCATCCACCCATCCACTAGCCCCTCCATCCACCCATCCATCCATCCACCCATCCACTAACTCCTCCATCCATCCATCCATCCATCCATCCATCCACTCACCCAGTCATCCACCCATCCATTAACCCCTCCACCCATCCATCCATCCACTCACCCAGTCATCCACCCATCCACTAACCCCTCCATCCATCCATCATCCATCCATCCATCCATCCATCCACTCACCCCCCCATCCGTCCAATTCCTTAACCATTTAATTTTCCATTAATTTATATATCTATCCATTTATCCATCCATCCATCCATCCATCCATTCTTTTCTTCACCTATTCATTTATCCATCCATTTACACTGTATAAATCCATTCATCTATTCACTCATTTACTCATGCATCCTTTTATTCATCCTCCCATTTTTCCCATCCATCCATCCATCCATCTATCCATCCACTCAACCCTCCATCCATCCAATTCCTTAACCATTTAGTTTTCCATTAATTTATATATCCATCCATTCTTTTCTTCACCTGTTCATTTATCCATCCATTTACCTTGTATAAATCCATTCATCTATTCCCTCATCCACTCATGAATCCTCTTATTCATCCTTCCATATTTCCCATCCATCCATTCATTCATCCATCCATCCACTCGTCCAGTCGTCCATACCATTATTCATCCACCCACTCAACCATCCATCCAAATGGTACTTAAGTATATAAAAGTGGTAAACTGTGGAAACAGCATCCCATCACATAATTTTTTTATCCTATAACACGAACAACATTTTAATGATTGCTTACATTTATCCATCTCCGTAACGACAATACTAACAAAAATAATAATTATCAGTGGAAAACAGTAAACACACCACATCACATCCACACCTCATTGACCTGTCAGGAGACAGTAGTTACAGTATAACCTCATGGGTTCAAATTAGGTCAAATTTCAGCCCTGCCAAATTGCCGTGGTTGGGTCCTTAATCATTAAATGCTTAAATACAGCTGTCATCTAGATCACATTGGATAACTGTCAGCCAAATGAGTAAATCCCTTTTTACTTGGTTTGAACCTTTTATTTGAGATGTGCTGTTTATATACGTGTTTAAAAAAAGAAAATTGATAAAATCATTAAACCTATTTTTATTATATAATCTGAAACAAAATGTGAAACTCTTGTACAGTTTCTAGTTGGTTGTTTAGCTGATTTGTAGGCTACGATCAACTTTATAGATGTTACAGTATGTTATCGATTTTTATTTTTTTTTTGTCCTCCTGACCTATTGACGTGATACACGGTTTACACGCCGTATAATGTTGCATACTGCTCGTTGCATTGGGGGGAGGGGAGGGGGGATACAATCTATAGAGTTAATAGTATTGGATATGGAGTCTATCAGTGTGCATTTCATTATTGAACGCCTGAAGTTTCCTGTTGGGGTCGATAGCTTGTTCAGTGAGACAGATGACATGGCAACCAGATGCGCTCGGCAGTGAATGTTTTTAGAAAAATAGGCATCGTTTAACAGTAACCATTAGTCTTAAAGGCCAATTAAAAACAGCATTACCACCTACCATCTGTAGCTGACAGCCTGAGTCGTGCATGTGTGCGTGTGTGTGTGTGTGCGTGTGTGTGTGAGAGAGAGAGAGAGCGTTTGCATGCCTGTGTGACAAAATCCAAAAAAAATCTAGGCCAATTAACAGAAATACAAGCAATTATATAACCTTTCTATTGTTGCTCCATTGGCAAACCGCTTGGACTTGGACTAGTAAGTGTTGACCTTGGAAACACTTGGCTCACCTTTAACCCCCCCTTGAGCTAAGCAGCGTGATTTCCAAGCACTGGCCGTAGCTTTAATTAAAAAGACCCTAAGGTTTGCATCAGTGTGAAATATGGTGGTATTGAGCAAGTCGCACTGCATAAATGTGTGTTTATTGCAAGCGAGAACTGTTTAAAATTAGTCCAATAAAGCGAGAGTGAGCTAGAAGCTGCTTCCGCTGCACATTAAACTGCCTTGAATAATAAGAACGAACAGAATAGCACAGCCTGCAAAGGTCCTGGAGGAACAAAAAGCAAAGTAGGCTAACTGTGTTAACTTGACTTTGTTTCCAGCCACTAAAAAAAAAAAAAAAAAAAAAAGGAGAAAGTGAAGTTTCAAGTGGTTCTAAACTAAAGCAGGAAATTGTTATGGGATTTGAGTTCAATAGTATAAATCAAATGTTTAAGATTTTAGAAAGTTGAGGAAAAAGTCTCAAAAGTATCAAAAGTGAACAGTGTCTGTCTGACCTTTCTTGTGATGAACACACAGGGATCACCGTCCTTCATCTCGCATCAGCGTTTGCGCCATCTGTGAGCTCGAGCACGCGGAAGGAGCGGATAGCGCTGTCCTCCGAGTGTGTTACGCCGCCCCCAGTGGTGCGTGAGCGAGCAGTTCGAAAAAGATGCAGTCGGCTGGCGTCACGTGGTTCGGAGGAAACACGTGATAGTGTTTGTGAATGGTAGTAGTAGCCTTAATGTGGGAGCCCCCTAGTGATGGGGAGGAATTGGACATGACTAAATTAGGGAGAAAATCGAGAAAAAATAAAAAAATAAAAAATAAATAAAAATGTGCAACTCCTCCGAAACCATTCGTGGAAATTTTAGCAAAACTTGCAAAATGCATTTTCCAAAAAGCATACATGCACACTAGTTGTTTACCCGTCTTCTAAATTTTATTTTAAGGAATTCTGGTCACCAAAAGAGGGAAAACAAATCAGAAGTCGGTTCTGATGTCAGACTCCTCGTCTAGACATTGCATGAAGCTTAAATAATGATACTGATTAACTTTGATTACTAACAGCTGTGGAGACACTTTGAAACAGACACAGTGAACACTAGTGATGGCCCGCATGCGCAAAGCATCGCAAAACCTCCATAGGTTATATACAAGAAACAGAAATAAGTAGTTGCCTTCAGGTCTTTTGGTCGCTATGCAGTGCATTACACGGGAAACAGAATTGAGCGATTCTTCTCAAAGAGTCTTCTAGTCTGAGATGTTCGTTCTTTTGTCACGTGACTCCCGTAGACGCTATGCAGTGCAATAGATTCGAAAGAACAAACGATGTGGACTAGAACACTCATGAGAAGTTCAATTCTGTCTCCTGTGTAATGCGCTATATAGCGTCTATGAGAGTCACATGACAAAACGAACGATTCGGACCAGAAGATACGAGAGGTGAGCTGCTCATTCTGTTTATCATAATATATCCGTAGCTGCATTATTATATTATCATTACTGGAACTATAGCCAAAATTTGTGTATGTTGAGCGTCTGTTTATTGAAAATGTAACATTTTATTTTATTTCTGATCAAAAGAACGAAATGAACTAAATGACTCAAAAAAAAAAAAAAAAGATTTGATGAACGTTTTGATGAACGAGATTCAAAGAACCGAGTCACTAAAATGATCCAAACTTCCCATCACTAGTGAACACTAGGTGTCAACAGAAACGTCTCAGAGGTACAGTATATGAAAACTGCAAGATCCCAGGGTGCAGCGCGCCCTCCAGGAGGTTTCCCTGACACTAATGCCGTCCAAATGCGCACCAGCTTGTTCATTGTATCCAGCATTGTCCGTTATCGTCAGACTTTTCCGCCATTCTCACCTCATCCTAAACCATTCATGGGACCATATCTTCATAAAACCTTTATTAGGATGCGTACATGTGCACTAGCTACTGTACAGTTCTACCAATCAATTTAATTTGTTCTAGAGGCGAGTTCTTAAAGCAAAATCTCGAATTGCAAAACACATTTTTCTATAGGAAATAATGTAAATACAGATAATCCGTTTCCGCCACTCACAAATAATAACAATTTTCACTATAATCACACTTTGGCATATAAAAACAATCAGAACGCATGTAAATGAAGTAATATATAAAATGAATAGACATTAAACCTCACTTAATTTATGATACCTCTTGGTACCGGTTGCTTTACAAATGAAACTGAAAGCAACTCCCTTTTCTTCTTGCTACCGCCTTTGCTAACTTCCTTAGGACCCACGGTGATGTGTCTTTAATAAATCTTGCACAAAACACATCCGCAAAAAAATTAGCTTCACTTGGCTTTCCACTGATGCAAACAAGCTTTGAGCGGCTCCTGGACATCCGCGCAACTTAGCAGGTGTTCGGCTTGGTCCGGTCACTACTATGCCGAAAACGCTACGTATGCCGAGGCTCATTTCTTGCAAAATTATAATTCTTGAGTTGAAAATTTCGTAAGACGAGAGTTCACGAGGCGTTCATATGCAGAGGTACCACTGTACTCCATTTTTAGAAGTAGCACATTCAGTGTAGGTGACACATGCCATCCTTGAAAGACTACTAAATTTTAGTTTGACTTTAATAACTAAGCATTGACCTTGACCTTGGCAGTAAAACTGATGTGAAGGCTTGGTTACAGAAAAGTAGAAACTCGTTTCTTCCAGTCGGCTTTTACATCCTCATAAAATGCCCCCTTCACTGTCATGTGATTCCCTACTGTATGTCGACACTGAAACCCGAAGCCAGGGTGACGGAGTAGAGAAAGATTAACGGGAGCCTTTTACGCATCTTTTACTGATGACGAAGCACCTGATGCTGTATAAAAGAAGAATTGTGTTTTTCCCAGCATAGGCGGCAGGATAGAGGCGAGGAGGTTACAGTAAGGGCATTGCTCAAGAACCCAGCAATGCTAGTCTAGGCGTGCTGGGATTTGACCTTATAACCTTCTGAACAGCAACTCTAAGCTTTAAACATTGAGCCTGCACTAAATATTTCAAGTACACTTTAATGGGAGTTTAGAATGTATATTTAAATTGTAAACACAGTAATGATCGTGGCTCATTTTTGAAAGGTAATTAGGCATTAGAGAAAACAAAAACGAAAGTGTTATTCAACATATATGCTGTAAGTAAAACCCATTTTCATCAGAATGGTAACGCAACACTAAAATCGCCTTTTGAGTCTGTCTTTGGAAAGAATAAAAACATTAAAATGTTCAGCGATTGATTGATTCCTGAATTACCAGACACATCCACCAAAGTAAGGATGAAATATAATCAAAAATCAGCCTTCCCTGTCACTATAAAGCTTAAACTATTGATTTCCGGCTAAACATTTTATTTAAAAGGGCCAAACGATCACTTAAACCTGATATCTTTAGGCTCTACAGCTGTCCGCTCTTTAATGCAGAAAGCGAACGGTGTAAATGGGACTTCTCTTAAATCCTAATGAAGCCATTTGTGCTGAACTTTGACACCTACGCACGTGATAAGGTCACGTTATATTAAAATTCCTCCTATACTCAGATTCGTTATCTCCTGGATCAATAACATTCTCAGCTGCATAATGAATCTAATTAAAAGAAAATAAAAAAAGAAGAGAGAGAGAGAGAGAGAGAGAGAGAGAGAGACTTCATTGCTATTTGAGTATTCCATCACCTGAAGGCATCATTTAAATACATTATGGATCCGGAGCACATTAGAAGCAAGCGCTGAGGGGCAAAAACAGACTAATTGATAAAAGCGAATTGACTGTTTCCCAGGCAGCACTTATTAACCACGTTATAAGGTGATGAAGGTGATGGAGCCATAAAAGGATCTGTTTTACAGTCCGACTTGGACACGTGCCATATTTATGCGTCTGCTCGTAAACATCCTGTTTCTTTTATTATAGACACCGTAAGTCCCCTAAAATAGTAGTGCTAAAAAAAAATACTGTTAATTTCATGCACTATTCACTATTATTCAACAGTTACAGTAGTTCCGCCTGAGTGATCTGATTGGACAAGAGGCAAGCCACGAGTGCTGATATAGAGCATAACAGCACTGGGATGTTTAACTACTGTATACATTTTATGTCACGGGTATTAATTACACTAACTGTTGCTCACCAGTGTGGGTGGAAGTAGGTCCACTGTACTGGAAAGAGGGGAGAACAGCTGCCTGCCAAAACCCACATTCAAAACCAGTCTCGGAAGCACGTTCAGCATATAACAATCTTATAACATATATCTATGTTATCATATATAGAAATGATAATCATTTAACAACAGATCATCTTAAACACCACTTTGTCTCCTTGTTATGGGGAACAAGGGCTTGTACACTCTAGTGCACTAACATTGTGTTTAATGCTATCTGGGATTCAACACCAAAAAAAACGGAAGCAAGTTTCTCAGGACTGCCAACACTGCTATGGTTTATTCTCTTTACCATTTGGCTTTTATTTATATATATATATATATTAGGGATGTAACGGTATTGTAAATACCGTCGTACCGCGATAACATTTTTTTTCGATAATACCGTGGTCGCAT
>JAQMYL010000038.1:30173825-30192541 GCA_030014365.1 Clarias pachynema
CGGCTGTGAGAGGTTACAGCATCACCTGGGAACCGAACCAGCGATCTCCGGATGATAGGACGAGCACTTTACCACTGCGCCACCCGGAGGCCCTACTTCATCCTTTTGTGCACTTTGCTGTTGTCATCTCTGTAACATTCTGTATTGCAGTGCGAGACATTCAACTGCGACAAAGGGCATTTTTAACAAGGATTCGAGAGTTGGATTCAACAATGGTGCGAATCTTGCCTAGTACATTTGTATAGAGGAACACTTACTCTAACAGCGTGCACGACTTATGTCAGTTACTAAAAGAATTACGCCAACTGTTGTGTTACGTTCAGTACATAATATCCTAATATATACTGTATAATATATAATATCCTGTTTGGAGTCAAATCTGGCACGAAATGTCTATTCGGAGGAAACCATACGCTTCTCACCTTGAGGACATCATTCCCCTCAGTAAAGCATGCTCTTTCTCAGATGGAATTGGGAACCTGAATGGGTTAGAATGGTCCATTCAAAGCCTGCGCAGCTCTGGCAAGACGTAAATGCTTTGCATGCTAAGAGGAACTGGCGAAATATGGGATTTACATGTAAGACATTTGGCTGCCCACCCTTGTCCGGAGTGACTTGCAAAAGTGATTTGAGTTCTCCATCAATAAATGGCACCTAGACACCAGGACCGGGCCTTTCTTGTACCATGAGAGATGGTTCGAGTAGTGCTTTAGGATAGGTGGGAGTGTGGTCCAGTGGGTACTGGTTTGTAGTTGGCTTTGTAGGCAAGCAACCAGTGGATGCAGAGCAAAGCAGTGGGGTGGTGTTGGAGAATTTAGGAACATTATAAGCAAGTCATGCAGCTATGTTCTGGACCAAGATGCAGAAGTCAAATGGTGTTCAAAGGCAGACCTTCCAGAAGTGACTTGCAGTAATCCAGGATGGAATCGAGAAGGGACTGACCTGTGTGGATAGAAATGACTGATTTTTTTATGATGCTGTAAAAGAGAAATCTACATTTGTGTTTGTCAGATTATCAGATTGGTTAAACCAAGGTTGCATGCTGTGACCAAGGTCTGATGTGAGATCAGAGAGTCATCGAGGGAGATCAGAAGATTCTCTCAACATCCACATGTGCCAAGCGGAAAGAGATACATATGCCTGATTTTGGTTACCCCTTGTGCCACAATACAATACTACACCCTCAGTTTTAACCGTATGAAAATGGGAAAGGATAAAGGAGGGTGTGGTTGGTGGTAGTCGAGATGTTGGAACTATTTTTTTGGAGGGGGTGCTGTTGGTCCATTACCACTGGTACACATCTGGGAGGTTTAGGCATGACATGGTCACCTCTCTGTCCCTCTCCAGCATTTAGTTAGCTCAGGGTCAGGGAGGTATTGAAACTGGTATTGACATTGCTGGCTTTTTTTGACTGCACCGCGGCATGCTCATTTATTATTATAAAAAAAAATAAAAAATACAACAGTTTGATTGGACAAAGCAGAGACATTCCATGAGTGGGAATATCCTAGAACAACCTCACTCGGAATCACCCCATGTGTAAATATTTCATTCCTTCAAAGTGACCTAGCTTGACCTAGTTTGAAACGCTACTTCTGAAAACTTTCATGTCAGCGGAAGACTTTTTGGGAATGTACGACTTAACATGTAACGTTGCCTTCACTTGAGTGCACAAATTGATGAGCAAACAGCCTCCCAATCAGCTTCTCTAGTGCTTGGCTTCAACACCTGCATGGACAATTTTTCGAAACAAAATCAGAATACAGAAACAAAACACGGATTTTGTCAGTAGTATATACTGTGATAAAAGCAATATGGCACTCGTGTTGTTGGGATTATTAAAAGATATCCTCACGCTACATGCCTAATAATATTCGGTCGTATTATACAGTATGAATATACAATTCAGACACATATATGCTAAATTCTTTATTGGAGGAAAAAGTTGGGCTGCAGAGGTGCTGGTGTTGGTGGCGTGGGGTGGCGTTGGTGGCGTGGGGTGGCATGGGGTGGACGTGGGGTGGCGTTCCATACCATTTCTTCTATGTCTTATACACTGCAGTGCATTTCCTGAAAATCATTACTTTAAAATGGATAATTGTTCTACATGAGGCAGACATGTGCTTAACACTAGCCATTCGAGTGATGCTCATTAGCTTTGTGGAAGTGACCATTTGAATCAAGATCCTGATTTTAAAAAAAACAAATAAAACAGCAGAATTGTAGCCTATAGGACAAAAAAACAGACTCGAGTTATATGCTGTATTGATCAGCCTGCCTCCATTATACCTACACAGAGGTGCTATTCTTTATCCTTAATACATCGTCCACTGACTACTAATACACCATCATACTGCAGGTAATGAGAATGAATGTGCACATGTGATTAGAGAGTGTGTGTGTGTGTGTGCGTGTGCGCGTGTACACAGTGTTTCCCCTTGGGAAAGGGCATGTACTGAATCCCTCTTTCGCTGCGTAATGATTTTGCTAAAATGGACTATAGCAATTTGCTAAAGTACAGTACATATGCGAGAGAAGGTTTTATAATCGAGTTAGATACAAAGCCGGTCAAAAGCCATGACACCTTCTTCTCCAGTGGTTTTTCTTTAGTTTTATTATTTTCAAAATTGCACATTAGTAGTGAATACGTCCAAACCTTGAAATAACACGTATGGAATTGCTGCATATCAACCCATAATATGTTTTACAATTCAGATTTTTTCTTTTTCCCTTTTTCGATTGTCAAAAGTAGTTACATTTGACAGCTTGGAGCACTCATGGTGTTCTCTCATCAGGTTCACGAGGTAGTCATCTGGAATGGTTTTCAATTCACAGGTGTGTCTTGTCAAGAGTTGATCAGTGACATTTCTTGCGGTCTTAATGTGCTTTAGACAGTTTTCCACTGACTGCACTCAAAACCAAGAATAATAAAAAGGATAAGATATACTGTAACACACAATGGGTGTGAGCCAGGAGCTTGTTTTCCAGTGACACCTGAAGTGGATTCCTCATGTCCAGTCGGCTCCGTAATTTCATTTCCGATGCCGTCACTGCAAAAAAACCCGTCTCACTATGATAACTTGTTGGAAATGGAAGCAGGTTTTGTGTTTTAATGCTTTTGTGGCGACTCGAGGATATTCCGCCTTGATTTTAGAACGTCAGCAGAGTTAAAGTTGCTTTAAATACACTTTTAAGGCTGCATTTATTCGAGAGGGCTGGCTTGGAGCATGGAAGGCGATCTGATCATTTTTCAAAATAAAGCACACTGGAGACAAACATTTTTCATTCTTCTCTTTGCGGCCCGGTACCAAACCATCCACGGCCCGTTGGTTGGGGACCACTGCTTTAGATCATCGGATGTCTTGTGCAGAGGAAGGGATGGGTACAGAGTCAATAGGATTATCAGTGCTGCTACAACTACTGTACAATGTAGTATGTCAAGAAACACATAATTAAAAAGAAATGCAGTCCATTTTTATTTTAAGAGATTAATCTGAGTCAGTCCGAAAATCTCAAGAACTTTAAATGTTTCCCCAAGTAAGGTTGCCAAAACCTTCCAACACTGTGATAAAACTGGCTCTAATGAGGACCGTCCCAGGACAGCAAGACCAAGAGCTACCTCTGCTGCAGAGGATAAGTTTATTATAATGACCAACCTCAAAAAATGCTGATTTGCAGCACCACAGATCAAAGCCCACATAAATGAGAGACTTTTGGCTCTAACCTCCATGTCTTTGTTACACGTAGCGAGGGTAGACAGACGGGTCCTGAAGTTCCCACTGTGAAGCCTGGAGGAGGAGGTGTGATGGTGTGGAAATGCTTTGCTGGTGACATTGTTGAGGACACACTAACCCTAGCTTGGCTACCACTGCATTTTGCAGCGGCATGCTATCCCATGTGCTTTGCCCTTGGTGAGACCCTCATTTGTTTTCCAACAGGCCCATGACCCCAAACACACCTCTGGGTTATGTAAGAGCTGTTTGTCCAAGAACAAAAGTGATGGAGGGTTGCTACTGTACCTCATGGTGACTACCTCATGAGGCTGACTAAGCTAAAGCTTAAGGTAGCTACCTTAAAGAATTGAAAATATTAAACATGTTCTTAGTGATTTAACACATTTTTGTTCACTACATAATTATATGTCTACTCTGTCATAATTTCAATGTCTTTGGTATCAATATACTATTGGGAAAAAATATATATATTAATACAAGGGTGTGTCCAAAGTTTTGACTGGTGTTTGCCAGACTGCAGAAGAGGAGCCGAGAAAATAAGAGTGGCACGAACATAATTCAATATCGCTAATTGAGTTGGTGTCATTAAGTCAGCGACCATAAATTGCCTTAACGATGCCGTTGTCGTGTCTGACATCGCGGAGCTCTAATTACTATCTGTCTGTTGCTGAGCAGCGTTGCTCTTAATGCAAACCGTTGTTTGTATGGAGTTTAATATGAGAGAGGCTTTGATTGAACGATCATAGACGGGACAAGGTTATGAGAAGAGTGAGTAGCGAGTTGCAGTGATTTGCATTTCACACGCTTATGAACTCGTATCGCCGACGTTATCGTGTGCTATATTGATGAGTTATACTTCGTATATTTTAGGCTTGTTCACAGAGTCAGCCAAAAAAAAAAAAATATACACATTTCAGGAAAAGAGAAACTTGTATATTAAACTAAGATGGATAACTTTCTATAATTCTCTATAAGCATAAAATTAGCGTCTATACGGTGCAGTAAAAAGTACAGATTTTTGTGATCTGTATAATCTTTTTATAAAAATCTAAAATTTTTGACATTTGGTTTATTGGGACAATAATTAAAAATAAATTCAAGCTACCATGGAGAAAATGCGGCACCATTGAGACATTACCGGGAACAGAACGTCCAAGAGACGCGTTACAGGAGCTCGGGTTGTTTGGAAGCAATCATTGTTATGTTATATATTAATAACCATTTCTGCTTTTTATTTCTTTGAAATGTTGCCTGTATACAGCACAAAGTTTTAATGAAAATAAAGTCGTGGCACTTCTTCACTCTCCCGGTTCACATTTCGACACCGAGCTTTTCTCAGCGTTAAATCAGGCACTTGGGTCTCATCGTTCACTTCTCCTCTCACCTCATTTCCCCCTTTTTTTCTCCACGGTGAGGAGGCGACTCTTGCTTCATCTCCGTCTCCATCAGTGTTTCTCTCTCCGTCTTGTCACGAGGCCGACAAAAAGTTCTGTAAAACACATCACCGGCGTTACCGTGGGACAGCCAGGGACGGATCTGCCAGCGTCTTCCTCCCAATATCTCGGAAAATTGAAACGATAAATTTTTTGCCCCTGCAATCTCCGCCACCTCTCTCTAGTGATCTCTGTTTTATTTGCTGTACAAATATGAGTCTTGAGGCATCCAGGAATCTGAGCCAGTCTCCGAGTGTCTGAGGAACAATGAAGCAATCAGCTCCGCCACTGGAGGATGAGGAGGAAACATTTTTTATCATTAACAACTATTTGCTTTTCGTTTCAGTGATGAGAATATTTTTTTATTTTTGTACACGTTGCAAAAAAAAAAAGAAAGAAAAGGAAACACATCACAAAGATTCCTATGCTCTCTGTATAGCCACAATTTGTGGGGTTCAGGGGCCCAAAGGGACCCCGACGGTCTAGAAAAAGGAAAAAGACTCCGAGTTCAAAGTTTCTTTGAAGCTTAAGAAGCTCTATGAAAGACTCCAGTAACTAGTATAAAATAATACTGTACACATTTACATAATGAGCCTAATGATTTGATTTAGTTTCAGTTTTACAGGAACTGTGTACAGACCCCTGGTTTAGACATTTGACTCATCGCTCCCACACTCCGAGCTAATGGAAAGCTAAAGCACTTTTCTTCTCTTTTTTTTCATTCTTTTTGCCGGTAGCACTGAAAATGTCCAACGAAGACCATCATGATGACATCATCACAAACCGCTAAGCAAAGGCATCATTAATGTTCTTTATTCCCCTTCTTTATCGTTTTATTTTCTCTTTCTCCAAAACCTTTAACGTTAACTAACAACAGATTACACTTTTCCTGTCTCTCTTTGTTTCTCTTTCTCTGTTTCTGTTGTGTTCTTTTTATTTTCTTTTATTCTGATCTGTGTCTCTCTTTCTGTCTCTCTCTCTGGCTGGGTATTTTCTTTTTTCCATTTGTCTTTTTTTCTGGTTCTCCCTGTCTCTTCTTTTCAATCTTCTATTTATCTCTTCTTTTATTGTTTGTCGTGTTCTCTGTCTTTCCTCGTGTCTGTCTTTCTCACTTTCATTTCTCCTCCGTCTCCTCAGTGCTTCTATTATATATGTTTCTCTCACCCTCTCTGTCTCTCTCAATTTTTTCTCTGTCTGTATCTCTCTGTTTATTCCTCGCTGTCTCTCCGCATAGCCCTGACTGCCTGTCAGTGTGTCTTCCTCATGGCCCCTTTCATTATCTGTAACTCTCTCTCTCTCTCTCTCTCTCTCTCTCTCTCTCTCTCTCTCTGTATATTCGTCTCTCTTTCTCCCTCTATCTGGCATAGCCTCTCTCTCTGTATCCCTCACTGTTTCTCTCTCTCTCTCTCTGTGTCCCTCACTCTCTGTGTCTCTATGTCCCTCACTGTCTCTGTATCCCTCATAGTCTCTCTCTCTCTCTCTCTCTCCCTCTCTCTCTATGTCCCTCACTGACACTCTCTCTGTATCCCTCATTGTCTCTCTCTGTCTCTGTGTCCCTCACTGTCTCTCTCTCTCTCTCTGTCCCTCACTGTCTTTCTGTCTCTTTATCCCTCATTGTCTCTCTCTGTCTGTATCTCTCACTGTCTCTCTCCATATATCCCTCACTGTTTTTCTCTCTGTACCCCCTCACTGTCTCTCTCGGTGTGTCCCTCACTCTTCTTATCTCCGTACTATATTCCTCCCTGTCTCTGTCTGTGTATCTCTCACTGTGTTGCTTTCTGTAATCCTTTGTACAGTATATCTCTTTCTCTCTCTGCATCTCTCACTTTCTCTCACTTTCTATCAGTGTATCTCCTCGCTGTCTCTTCCTTTTCTTATCTCTTTCACTCTCTCTCTATTTGCAGTTTATCTCCTGCTCTGTTTATCACATCATTTTGCTGTGGGATGTTTTCTTTTCTTTTCCCACTTCTCTCTACTGTTACATCATTTGATTCACTTAAACAGATAGTGTTATACTATTGACTTATTTAACTGAATTATAATATCAATCACTAGACCATACAGACGCAACATTACATCTCTCTCTCTCTCTCTCTCGTCTCTCTCTCTCGCTCTGGTTTCCTCTACACCATGTGAGTAAGTATACTCCTTTCCCATTGGAGTGATTAAAGTCTGGAGAACTGGAAAGCTGATTGCGCTTTAAAGAATGTCGCATTGCTTTTGAAATATTTGCAGATAGAGGATTACGTCGGGTCGAGGGTTATGTGGAGCGTTAAATCCAACACCGGGACTGAAATAGTGTATTGAAACGGATCGAGTGCGCTGGCATTGTGATCACTCAGTTCAGCTTCTCGCTCTGTCATCAGTAAATTAGAGAGAAGTTAATGGTCCAGCTGTTCGCTTTTTAAAGCTTTCAAAGCACCTCTTACCTCCCGCACACACACCTACCTGTGCCCACACCTACCCGTGCTTTTATCTGCCGTCGCCATACGTTTTAGATCAGATGACAGTTTATTCAAAGAAACTTCAAAGAAAAAAAATACAAATCCTAAAACGTAAAACTCGAAAGTGGGTTAGGGTGAGGCACCAAAAAACAAAAACAAAAAAAAGAGCATGTAGAAGGAAAGAAAGTGTAATGAGAAACTTTTTTTTTTTTTTTTTAAATCACATTTTATTTCATATCCTATTTAGTTAGCAATTTATTTTAATTAATTCAGTTCGAGTGAATCTATGTTCATGTGGAACAAAACAAATGAAAAAAACAACTAAATCATGTAGTTTTTTTTCTTCTAATTTGTATTTTACTCATTTTCATCGACTAATTTACACAGAAACACAAAAATATACAGTACAGCGAAAAACGTCCTGGGCCATGCCTCATTTCGTCTTATTACATTTAATGAAATGTTGTGGATTCAATGAAAGAAATGAGAACATTTTTTTTTTGTTTTTTTTTTGTTTTACAGCGACAGGCTGCAGAGTGCCTAAAGATACAATTTAAAAAATCGGTTGTATATGTAACGACCTCAGCAGCGACCTCATTTCCCCTCTCGTCTGTTCCAACCACTCAGCATTCAGCATCACCACTACACTGTACTAATACGGCCTCGTCATCTGTCAACCTGTTTCTCACTGGTTCATGCATTAATTAGATGCTTTTTAATGCTTGAATGAATCATACAGTAGGTCACTGTGTCAAGACTACTGTACATTAAAAATATAAGACTGTGTGGCTCTTTGGAAGCAAAATATGCAGTAATTGTGGGGGAAAGCAGAACTGAACATCAACATACTGTAAATATCTTTGGAAATGGCTATGGTTTAATATGTTGTTTTTTAAATATATTATAATTACTTTAAATTTAATCTCCTTCGAGTAATTTTATCCACTATTTATACTATTATTATAATATTGTATGCATATACTCACATAAAATACATAAAAAGTAACAAAAACGCTATTATTATTATTTTGCATGATAGAAGTTTGATCAAAGTCCTGAATGTATTTTATGTAATGTCAGTGTTGTTTTGTTTGCTTGTGCGATTCTGGCTTTTCAATTTCATCCTCCCTGTTTATCTTTTGTCTGTTTAACTCAGAAGATTAATGCGTCTCTGGATTTGCCCTTTTGGGTCTGGTCCTGACACAGCCTCACGCTCCTCTTTCTCTCTCTTTCTCTCTTTTTTGTTGAATATTTGAACAATCTGGAATAACGTGGTTATCTCCGCCACCTGTCTGACATCCGAACGAGCCACGACCCGACCCGAACTATCAGCTGGTGCTCGATAAAGAGTCACATTATGGCAAGGCTCGCAAAAGGATTCTGAGATTGGAAGAAATATGCCGAAAGGAGATACAGAGTCTAACTAAGATAAATCAAACCTGTGTTGTGTAGTTAAAAAAAAAAAAAAAAAATTATATACAGATAAAAATGCATGGGTGGAAATGTTGCTGAGACCTGGCAACCCTGCACACCAGAGTACTGTAGATTTAATGGCCAGACTACATTAGTGACATTTAAACATCTCACACTCTAATGAACAATTTATGTTTTATTATATGATTTTCGGTGGAATATGAAAGGATTCCTTAAACTTTTTACGTTTTAATTATCATACCATTATAACGTTTACTGTTTAATCAGTCAAAAGCTAAAACCGAAGTCACCTATGTGTTCAAAGCTTACTTTTGCTGTATTGAAAAAATGCATCATATTGGGATCACACCATATAATCTATTTACTGGCTGATACCGAAATTGACTTTGAAATTGCATGTCCTTGTTTTAGGATCGGATCTGATGAAAGCGTGCAAATTTAATGAACGATGTCTATTGTCTCTTTCTCTTTCTGATTTTTTCTTTCTTTTTCCTGTTCGTCTCTCACTGTCTATTGTCAATGACATTTCAGGTCACACTGCCCCGAGGTACATGCGTGAAATCTACTTCTAAGTCGGACTTTGAAATTTCTTTTATAAATAATGCATTTAATATTTTTTCGTCTTTTCTTCTCTTGAACCGAACAAGTGAAAAGCAGCAGTTAGTGTGACAGCTTAAGTTTAAAAGTCCTAGATGCTAGTTTCTGGGAAATTACAAGGGTGTCTGGTGATAAATTTTTAAAAAATGCTGTCTACATCACCCTATTCATCCACCGTCACCACCAACACCCCCAATGTATGTCTTGCGTATCTTGCATGTTCTTGCATCTTCTCCCCGTGTTAGATACAATTTTTAAAAATTGGTTGTTTATGTAACAACCTCAGCAGCGACCTCATTTCCCCTCTCGTCTGTTCCAACCACTCAGCATCAGCATCAGCACTACACTAATCACTGGCCTGATCATCCGTCATCATCTGCACCCGTTTCCCACTGGTTCATGCCTTGTTAGGTGCTTTTTTATGCTTGAATGATTCATAATTCACGATGTGGCTTAACAAACAAAAATCAGGAAGCATGTAGAGCTATTCTTTAATTATCTTGGATTAAAAATGCAAGAATGTATGGCTCTATTCACACAGTCCAAAGACATGAAGTCTAGACTGATTGGTTTCTCCAAATTGCTCAGGTTGTACCCTAAGTTTCCTGAGATAGGTTTCAGGCCCGCCCATGACCCAATATCAGATAAGTGGTATAAAGGAATGGTGGATGGATGGATGGATGGATGGATGATTATTGGACTTAAACAACAACACCTAGAATACAAAATGTGACATTTTTTAAGCACAGAGACCAGTTCATCCAAGATAATGGATTTAATTTTTTTCCCCCAATATAATTTGATTATATTTTACATTTGTGACTTTTTTTTACCCTGGTTACAGTTTCTTCTGTATTCTGCGTATTTCTTGGAATGGCGTGTTGTCAACATAGTCAGCATTAACAGCTGATACAAACAGCTTGTAGAAAGTGAAACATTTCCACATACTGTATATTCAGGATTTTTCTCCAGCTTGTTTGCTCTCTAGTTTAATTTAAAGTTGTCTTGTGTAACGTCAATGCAACACGTCTTACCTGAATCTGTCAACACTATATCACAAGCTAGCATTGCATCACAAAGACGTACTGTAAAGCTAAAAAGGCAACGTAAAGTTAGAATTAAAGCTTATTAAATACTCATTATCTGTATAAATAGTACAAATCACAGGTGAAGCCATGCACATAATACATAACCACGGGTATATGACTATTCCTGCATATATCCTTATATTCTAGTCATATATTCTTGCAAATGACTAAATAAAGAAGAGTGCACAGTATGTAAATAAATTAGCCGAGTGTGGATTAAAGGAATCTGGAAGTTGGATAAGGAATATAAAAAAAATATACAAAGGTGGTCAACAATTCATATTGTACTACAGTATACTGTATCCGCAGGTTGATTAGCTGGACTGATAAAGGCGATTGATTTTACAGCTCATATGGGTCAATAAATAAATGAGTGAGTTCAAAACCTTACCACATCATCATCATCATCACGTCTTATAAAAAAAAAAACTTAACTATCTGGCTGTAGGTGGTGACATAATCCACTTTTTCAGAAAAATGGTGCTTTTTGCTCATCTCCCCTCCTACAGTAGTCTGTATTATAAACACAACTCAAAGAAGAAAGAAAAAAAGAAACTCTTTCATGTGCCATGAAAAGGTTCTCAAGAAATAAAGGCCTTCAACCAGATACGGTTCCTATTGAGCGGAACATAAGAGCATATTCTAAAGTAAGTTTTATTTTGAATCATGCCATTTTTGCCATTTCTTTTTTTGCTGTTGTCTTTTGTATACATGTATTATAAGTAATACAAAAAAAAAAAAAAAGAAAGAAAGAAACTAATTTAATTAGGCCATGCTTTTGCGCTGACAAAACTATTTTAGTCCATAAAATACAGTCGGAAAAATAACCAGCACGACCTCGTGGCCGTGGATTTTGCAGTTCTTTCCAGTCTATTCTGCATTGTTGGGAGATTTTGACATTATCGGAGAACCTTGATGATAAATTAGTTGGAACTGTTTAAAAGAGATGTTTTAAGAAGCAGATGATGTTAAGCCTGTTTTTTTTTTCTTCTTCTTTTTTTTTTTTTACATGAATATTATGATTATGTAAAATTAGTTTTCTTTCCTTTGAATTTTGCAGTTTTTTTTTGTTTTTTTTGGAAAGGTACATTTTATTTGTTTTTCCAATATGTGGTTTAATTGCTGTTAATAAATAAAGAAGAATCCAAGGTGATGAGGTTATATGCAGTTCTAGAGAAATAATTAACGGCAGTGTGATGTGCTCAAGCTCGACATGAATTGGGGTTACAGTTACCCCAAAGTTGAATATTTTCCAAAATAGATTTTGAGACACGCCTCATTTCCTCATATTTTGCCTTCAAAGAGTCAGACATTCTTGTACTGTATGTCTTACTCTTTGAATTCTTACTCTTATTCTTCTGCTTTAATGTAGTCCTGAGGAATAGTTCTCCAGGCTTCCAAGGACCTTCTGGTTCTCAGTTTTGGAAAGTTTTTAGCTCTCCTTTTCAGTCATGTCCCTGGACCTGAGCGGTTTCAGAGGAATGATTTCATTTGTTTAGCCACACAGTGACTTACTGTATGACTTATTCAAGCATAAAAGGTATCTAAAGTTCGGCATTAACCAGTGGGAAACAGGTGCAGATGATGACAGATGACCACGGTGGTGATGGATATATTGATGATGCTGAATGCTGAATGACGAGAGGGGAAATGAGGTCGCTGCTGAGGTTACATACTGGAACATACTGTAAACATCCAATTTTTTTAAATAATTAAATTGTAAATGTAGGCACAGCCTTTCACAGTCAACCATTTATCCCATTTCTTTAATTTAATCTATATCATTTAATAAAAAAAAGAGGTATCATTTTATCAGTACTATGATGTAAATCTGTTTGTTTAACAAGCTGTCTACTGCAATTTTTGTACAAATGTGATAACAGCACTATATATATATATATATATATATATATATATATTTTATACTAAATTTATTTAATTTACATTTTGCTGATGTAGTACGTGTACCACACTATGGAACACGGTCCTACCATGGTACTGTAGTATGATACCATAGAGTACAGTATGTACAAGGATACTGTCAGAAATGTGTTATACAGTACATGTTTAGCTCCACGGGTAGCTCAGTGGTTAAGGCATTGGACTACGGTTCGGAAGATCCCAGGTTCAAACCCCACAACCACCAAGTTGCCACTGTTGGGCCCTTGAGCAAGGCCCTTAACCCTCAACTGCAAATGTAAAAATGTAAGTCGCTCTGGATAAGAGCGTCTGCCAAATGCGTGAATGTCAATGTTTATGTTCCATAATGGTAATATTAATATAGTAACCGCTGCAGTGCCATTTTACCGGTTATGGTACAGTACCTTCCAAAGGTTAATGCACAATACCATGGTACTTACTGGGTAACATAGTTCAAACATGTACAGTATATTGTGGTATGTATTAGTTAACTATAGTACATACCACAGTAAACCATAGTAAAAATGGTTTTTTGGGCAGCTTGAGGAAAAGAAAGAAAATTGAAACTCTCAATTCTGACTCACTTGCTGTGTTCGGAATCTGGAGTGTAAAAGCGAAAAAGTCATTTGTTCTCCTTTTTTAAAAAACTCTTATGCAAAGTCACGGGTTGGGCACAGGACAGCTGGTCTTCAGTACATAAACCATCCTCTTATCTTCTTCCAGCACCACCAGCCTTGAAGCTCTCGGTCAACGAGACGTATGTGGTGGACCCAGGCCAGGATGTCACCATGTCGTGTGAGGTTACATCCGGATTCCCGATGCCTACTGTGACGTGGGCGCGATACCCCGGTCCCCTGCCACGCCGCGCCACCATCCGTGGTGGCTCTCTAACGCTGCGCTCCGTCACTCCAGCTGAGTCGGGTTTCTACAACTGCACCGCTGTCAACAACGTGGGGAACCCCGCCAGGAGAAACGTCAACCTTGTTGTTAGAAGTACGTGTACGACTTATACAGTATGTGTACTCTATGCTCAATATAAGTGACTTTTTTGCCAGATATTTATTCTTGTTGGGGTTTAGTGGCTGTTTCAGACTTGTTTACTGGGCTGTAATTTCTAGGTCCAGGACAAACATCTAACATGACTACATGGCAACATTTACTTTTCGATTCTCAGCCATTAAAGACTTTTTAATAGCGCCTAATAGTACTGTTAGACAAGTAACTTCTGAAGTAATGAGATATCTTACTAGTTGGATAATTGCGTGTGATTGGATTATCTGCCATAGAAGATCTTCTACTGGAGAGAATCTGGTTTCTGTTTGGAAAGCTCAAGTTGCTGGGCTGTGGTCAATTCTTTCATATGTACTGCATCTTATGTTATATATATACATATATTCATATAAACTGGAACAAAATGCAATTCGCTAAATTTATATTAAATGAAGTGAGAATCACCATATCAATACTCTTTCATTCTTTCTATTTCTCTTTATCCTGTTCTTTCTCTGGTTCCACCCAGCAATGAAAAACCTGACATTCCAGATCACCCCTGATTCGAACAAGGACGGCGAGAGCATCCAAATGGGTCGCGACCTCAAGCTGTCGTGCCACGTGGACGCTCAGCCCCAGGATAAAGTCAACTACACCTGGTACAAGAACGCTGCCCCGGTCTCCCCATCAGACAGTCTCATTGTGCTACGCAGTGACCCGGACATGCCCGCCGGCACCAGCAGCCTGGAGATTGTGGACATGAAGTTCAGAGATCAAGCCACCTACAGCTGCGTGGCCAACTTCCCTGGCAGTAACGTTCCCGAACTCCGAGTGGACGTCAATATCACACAAAGCAGTGGTGAGCATATGTAACTGATCTCATTCCCTGTCTCTTTTCTTTTTCTTTACCTAATTTTGTCTCCAGATGTTATTTGGTAATAGGAACTATAATAAGTATTTTACATGATTGAAGTTTATGCTCAAAAACCACTAATACAGGGAGTCCTCCAGGACCAGGATTGGGAAACACTGTTCTAGGGTGCCTGCTTAAGGCTACTTTAGCTTTAAGCACGTTTTTGCTGCCGCAGTATTTTCTAATAATTGACAGTTAGACCAAAGATGGCCAAAGAATAAAACAGCAGTTCAAAGATCTATAGGCTGAATCCCATAAATATAAGGCTGAATCCCAAATGTAACCCCCAATTAAAGGCAGTGCTTGGTGAGTGGGACAAGGTATTGTACACCCTATTGCACTAGCTTTCTAGTTAACGCTATTGGGGATTTAACTCCAGAACCCAGAATGTATGGAGTTGATCTTTTTAAATATGAAGAGGGATGTATGAGATTTATAGGACTGTTCGCCATCTCCATTTTGTATTCTTTTGGCTACATAGCACCGGTAGGAATTTAAAACTACTTTCACCCCTATTAATTACACTAACTGTCGGTGGCCAGCTGTTGTGCTGCGCGCTAGTGCCTCCGGCCACATTACGGCCATGCTGATATTCTTCACAACAGCACTCACTCTCATGTGATATTGCTTAATTGTCAGATTTTGAAGTTACAGCAAATTAAACAATTATGTATGAAGTCTTAGAAGAATCAGACAGTCCAGGACAAAGCTATATTCCCCGTCATCCACTGAGGGGGCAGTCAGGTATGAAGCAGTCTTTATTTCAAAACGAGAGTCGGCTGACACGAGGGGTTGGGTTTTGGTCAAACTTTCTGCTGGAGTACAATTCTACCTCCATACCATTTTCAACACATTTTTAGAGGCTGCTTGGAAACCTCACACATAGTGCTAATTGGCACCAGTGAGGCATCTTGTCAGGATGTTGGTGCTGCAGTTTCAATCTCATCGAAAGCCTACCTTACACTCCTTAAAATCAAGCCCTGGGGTAATTTATTACTCGGTTGAAAATGTCTTTGGATATGGATTATCAAAAATTCCATTCGTCCCTATCAAAGCAAGTGGGAGTTGATTGCACAGGCAGTTGACAGCTCTCGTGAGTTGTTGCCACTTACACTACATGAGCATTGCCAAGAGCCTCCAGGTAAATTAAACCGCATTTCAAATAACCACAGCTTTTTGGATGCCAATTAGGATGGGAAAATACTTAGGAAGGACTTTACATTGTGAGCTAAATTTTTGTTAAGTTTAGCTTTGGACTTGGACTCCTTGGACGAGATCTCCATGGCACATGATAAAAAAAAAGCCGCCTTTATTCACCAATTGGTATTTCCCGTGGGAAACAAGAACATGTGCATGCTGGGATTCCCCGTGCAGCCTCTGTAATCTCATGTTCTCTCTTCTTAGAAAGGTCCTTTGGCTTACTTTCTTAGTTCCTACTTTTTTTTTTTTTTAACTTTTGACCTTCTCCAGGTGTTACAGTGTCATTTTTTTTGGCTCTACTCCCCACCATGATCAATCTCCTCTACTTTTTTTCTCTTTCACAGTAATCTCCTCTCTGCGGAATTCACACCACATATATGAATTTCCTTCTCTGACCACAGCAATGTCAGAACTTTAATCTGTGAAGTAATAGAAAGCGTATCATTAGTACCATCCGTCTGCATATTTCTGTTAAAGAATATGTCATTTGCATATCAGTTTTAGATCATTGTGTATTTTTCTCCCTTTTATGCTGCACTCTGATCAAACATATTCAACACACACACACACACACACTTGCCCTGGTCAGTCGTGAAGGTGATCTTCTCCTTGGCTTCTGGGGTGAGAGCCACCTGGCAGTAGCCCTTGGTCAGATCTAGATGAGTCAATCAGAGTGGAGATGAACTGGGCCCTCCCCAGTCGGTCCACTATCATCCACCCGTGGAAGCAGGTAGAGATGGCGCTCAGTGGATCCACCTATAAGGCTTGGGCACTGTCACTATGGGGCGTGACCAGGGACTTGTTGACCTTCTCAATGATGTCGAATCATGCTTTCAATTTCACCATTTATGGCACAATGGCGGGCTTCCGGGGCAAGGTGCTGTATGGGTGCTAACGGACGATGGAGCTGACAGGCGGCGTTGTGGCGTACCAAGTGCGTGAGCCCCAGTCCGGTGAAGAACACATCCTGGAACTCTTCCACCAGCTTACTCAGCTCCTTGCTCAGTGGATATAGCTCAGTGCTTTTTCGCTTACCCGGCTGTTGCAGTCTGTATTTTACAGCCCCGACTTTTCCCACCACACCAAATGGTCCTTGCCACCGGAACAAGAGTAGCACCGGGGAGGAGCAGCAGCAGCAACACTTGGTGGTCCACCTGGAACTTGTGTGGCTGCGGTTGTTGGCACATTTTTGCTCTCTGTCCTTCTTGCATGTGCTGTTTGACAATAGGCGATACTTTATTTACTGTATATTATGTAGTCATTTACGTATTCAATTACTAACTGGAATGGATAGAGCTGCTCCTTCCAAGCTTCCTTGGCGATGTCAAGCAGTCCTTGCAGTCATTGGCCGGAGAGCAGTTCAAAGGGCATGAACCCCGTGAATCTCTCGTACCGCAATCTAATGGTCCCAATTTCGACTGCCCTCGTCCATGACTTGCTGCAAAATGTGGTTCAGTGTCTGGTTAAAGTGCTCTACTGACGCATCAAACATTAGTTTTGACATAAAGGGAGGACCTTGGTCTTTAAGGACCTTTTTGAGGAGCCAAACTCGGTTGAACAGCTGCATCAGCTCATGTGCAGTGTTTTTCGACGGAGCAGCTGAGACCAACAGTGCTGAGCAGTGGTGTCGAGGCAGGCATAGAGGCCAGCAGCTTCCTTCTAGGCGAATTTGGGCTTAGAGAGCATAGGGTCTGTGAAGACAGGAGACACGTGAGTGCACACTCACCCAACTGATTCGGCACGGCCCACTTCGAGTGGCGGGAACGCGGCGTCTCTGAATTGTCTTCAAGCCCAGGTGCATTAGTCAGCCCTGCCGGCTTCTCATTCAAAAGGCTCTTGCAGGTAGAACGGCACAGACCGCGTTGGTCACTCCACGTGAGAACTCTGAGTGAGAAGCATTTTTAGATAACGGTCAGCCTGCCGTCACAATATATATAATTATATGTGTGCTTGTGTGTATGTGGGTATTAGTGTGTGTATATAATACAGCAGCACTATACTAACATTTTAAAATAATCAATAGTTTTACTACGCGTATGTCTGTCTGATCTGACCTATAGGGATCTGTCTCTTTAAGCAGTGATGTGTGTGAGACATTGTGAAGGGAAAAAAAAACCCCGACTGTTTTTTTGAACATGAGCCACAGGAAGCTTTAAATGAATCGGAGCAGCAGTAGAGACGGCAGAGCACATTTTTATTTTGTTCAGAAAATAGACTTGAAGAGAAGAGAGAGCAGAGGGAGAGCGAGCCCAGGGTGAGATACTATGGAGATATTTTGGTTAAAAAAGCCTTCGAAAATAGATACAAAAAAAAAGGACAAATTGTGTATTTTTTTTTTTATTATTATTCTGGAGAGGACAGAGAATGGAGTCCAACTGAAAAGAAAAAAACATTTTCAGCAATAAAACCTGTTGAATCTAATCTCTCGGTTATGCAGGTACGGCGCTTTATAGTAATGAAGTCTGTTAGTTAGGGAGCGTCTGAAAATGACATGACCTGGGCGTAAGTGTGTAGGATTCTACATAGATTAAAGTCAACTAATCAATCAGTGTATCTAACATTCTGCGGTGTTAATACCATATGGATACTTTTTGTAGGATATACAGTATATTTTATTAATGATTATTAATGATGCACATGATTAACCCTACACATATAAACTTATCGTGCCAGGGGTCGTCTTAGCAACGTACAGAAATTCACTGCATATTATTGATTGCATTAAATTGCATTTACTTAAAATTATGTTCCAGTTTATTTTACAAACAGTGCCTTGACGTGCTTTTCTTTGATTGTAATAACATTTTATACGTTTCAGTTGGATATTCACAAGGATAATAAATATTTATTGAGGAGCATAATCATAGACATGTTTTTTTAAATAGTATCTATACCTAAAATCCAAGGCATGCCTTTAAGCCCAATAAGCGGATAAAATATGCATTAGGAAGTTGATTGTTTTT
>JAQMYL010000038.1:30268038-30278195 GCA_030014365.1 Clarias pachynema
TATATATATAGATAGATATATATATAGATATATATATATATAAATTTTATATATATATATAAATATATAAATATAAATATATTTTTTTAGGTTATACATATAATACAGAACATGTGTGTGCCAAAGTAGCTACTTCTGAAGTTTATGCAACATTTAAGTGACCAATCCTGCTTCCCTAAAAATTTTCAGTTGTTAACTTGAGCCGTTTTTGAAGAGATTATTGAATTTTTTTTCCCCCAAATTGGCAATTTTTCAGCGTTATACTGTCTTACCTTAAACAATAATAATTTTAAATGCAAATTATTCATATTTCTTTATAAGTATTGATACTAAAATTGTTGTAAATTTCTAGCCCATAACATTTTTTGCTTAAATTGGTTTTTGGTTAAAAAAAAGCTTAAAAAGCAAAAAATCTGTAAACTTTCAACTGAATGACAATTAAAATCAATTAAAGATTTAAATCCATAAAGTTACAGACACTACATAAAATGGCATAAAATTGTATTTAGCAAATGTGTTTCTTTTTATCTGATACAATTATAAATGTGTATGCATATTTACAAAAAACAAAGCATGGATCTGGATATACTGTCAGAAGTATTAAGTATTATGAAAAAAATATGTATTATAATCCTATCTGAAAATTCATCCTTTCACCTACAGTAGGTAAGACACTTTTAAGCACTAATATCATGTTTTGGCCGATTGTATCTTTTGGAACTACAGTTTGATTATAAGTTGAACATTGGTCTGGAAATTTGCTTTATATGTTTTTTACCAATGGCCAAGCATAGTAGTATTCTTTAATAAGTCTAATTTCAGATCACATGAAATGGTACTACATCAACCACTGTGGCCGTGTGCTTTGTTTAATCCTGTGCCATCAGGTGTTCCTTGAATTCCTAGGGTTTCCAATTTGCACAACTTCACCACTTGGGAGCTGAAAAAAGAAAGAAGCAGAAAGCAGCCCTAGGAGGGGGTGGAAGTCCTGAACAGTTTTGAGGAGGACACAATAATTCCTGTCTTAACTCTTGCCTAAACCCTTACATCTGTATAATACTAGTCAGATTATATTTATTTGTTTTTGTGCTTTGTTTAAATTTAATGGCTTTTGCTATAATGATCCAAAATAATAATAATAATAATAAAAAATAAATACCTTTTGAGAACCTGGTGTGGGAGGAAGAGTGCTTCTTGTAGAGTGTCATGTCAGAACAGGGGCTGGATGTCATGCCCAGCTACAGGCCGAGGTGATGAAGTCCACCCACAAACCTTTATATAGACAAAGGCCACCACATGTGACTTTCCTTGTTGGCAGATGGACAGTTGATCTGAAGTTAGTATAGCTGCCATTCGGTCAAAAATAGCACCACAGGGCCCGTACCGTTCACAGACAGGAACACTCCCCAGGCTCCTGCTCATTATAAGATGTAATATCAGTGAAATGACCCTGGTGAGAAATCCCTGTTTGAACTACCAGTGCCTTCAAGACAAATACATGCCAGAGTGATCGCTAGTGAAAACACAACACAATTTTCAGCGATATCCATTTTAATTTGGCATCCTGCATAGGTGGGACCCTTAGGGGAATCCAGCTCAAACAGGAGGCTCTACAAACGCCCTAATGTTTGTTTGTGATGGATGGAGGTGCCTTGTTCATTTTAGAAATGTGGCAACAAGCCTATGAGTCCCTTGAGAAATACCACCTATGGTGCTGTGATGGCTGGCATGTTGGGACTTGATGGGGCTTTTCTGTCTCTGAAGAAGAATCAGGAAGCCGGCAGTGAACAGGTTCTAGTGAATGAAGTGAACATTTGCAGGACAGCATCCTTAAGGCTTATGTGCTAGAGACTTTTGCGTTCAGCATTGTTGCCTGGACGAGGTCCGAGTCCTCTGTTGGTCCTTCAGGCTGAAGAGCGAGATACAAAATACGACTTCCCCTCCAAGACGCCAAGTTGGATATTCTGACCATTAGGAAGAGCAGTAGTGAATAACGAGGTCTTGCTGGCCTACTTGGAGCTACAAAATTTAATAAAGTTTCATTTAAATGTCTTGAGTTGGCACTGGTGAAAACATCTCCTTCCACCTTGCCAAACCTTTTTCAGCGCTTTGCTGCCAATTTTAATTGTGGAACCCGCTTCCACTGATAGTCTCCGAAATCCTTCGAATCTACAGCTGTTTTTAAAAGCATCAATGACTTTTCTTGCTTAAGAAGAAGAAATAGCTGCACAGCTTCGTCTGTAAGTGCCTCTCGCTCAGACTCAACACTAATTAGACTTTTCTAGTTCTGCCTGATTGAGTTGTGATTGAAAACTTTAATTAGGCGATTATCTCAAGCTCTGTCGTTATGCTCTCAGAAATGCATGATGAACATGAGTGCACTAATAACTGCTTTTGTAGGGAAATTCACGAGCTGTGGTTCTAGCCATGGCTGATTGGTCCGCTATCTGTTCCTCCCTGATTTGTATGCACAGCTATAATATACACCTCGCAGTAGCATTATGATGAACATGCAAAGACTTGCTTTCTCACCATCCACAAAGTTTTACCAAATGATGTTTAAAGATTTTAATCTGTTTTTCTTCCCATCCTGATTGGTAGTTTGTCATTAAGAAAGTTGCCTATAGACAAATCCAAGTTGTTACATGGTGGCCTCTTGGTTTCCTCCAGGTTATCCAGTGTCCTCCCACTCAAAGCACAGGAGCTTAGGAAAGGCATAGTCTCATATCTCCTATAGTTTAATACATAGTCCGGCTTTTGTAACTGCAGTCACATGCTGTAGACATGCCTATTTCTATCCAAGTACTGTTTTATTCTCCTGTGTTGTATGCTTGTGCATATTTTAACGTTTTACCGTTTTAACAGCCTACGCTCTCATTCCTTCTTGTGCCGTCCGTGATAAATGACAGCTCAAAAGCGTTTCCCTAACAAGCTGAATTTCCCTAATGGGAATCCCAAGACTTTAAAATAAGTTCATCTTTCCCCCTGTGATTATGCAGCAAGTTTTACAACGTGTGTCAAAATAATTAATTTCTACACGTCATTAGGTTGTAAGCAAAATACTGTAGTATGATATATGAAAAGCATGATATCAGATTGCATAGTTAACTTGTTAACTTTATTTTAACTTATAAAAGGTTATATTTTACCTTGAGAAATATAATGGACAAAGTGTTCGCAGAAAAAAGTCCTAGAAATAAAGTCAAAACTGGGACTTTTGAATGCACAGCATGACAAAACACAGTTATGAGCATAAAACGCGTCCATTATTTCTCTAGATAATCCCCTACTACACTAATGCACTTATCCCAGCATTTCACTAGTGCTTGGATACCATCAAGGTGGAAAGCATGATGGGACTGCCTGCTTCACGTCTGAAATGCTGGCCTCCCAGGAACTCCTTTAATGGCCCAAATATGTGGAAATGGTTAGGACTGTATGGGGGATGTGGAAATAACTTCAGGTGGTGTTGGTGAATGATTGTGTTTACAGACAGCTGCGTCTCTTTGCAAGTTATATGTCGATTTTAAAGGATCAGTCGTTCCACTCTCTGCAGTGGGATCCGAGCCATCTCGGCCAGGATCAAAATGTATGGATATACAGTCTTGAATACATGATAAAGTTTTATCCCAGGTCTTAGTTTGACTTGAACGCCCCTTGTACCCTAGTACCGAACATGTAGATGTTGGTGATGGCAGTTGAATTCATAATAGTTATAATAACCATAACTATAATAACTAATATATAATAAATAAGTAAAAAAAAAAAAACCCTCCTGGGCTAACTTCACTTTTTGTAATTTACACTTGTATTGGCGTAATAGTGTACAAACTCATTGCACAGCTCTGTTCTCACTTTATTAACAGAGATTTGCTGTCTCTGTCCTGCATCACACCTTAACCACCCACGCTACAGCTCAATTTTTACAAAACGAATGCCTCTAAACGCTACACGGTTAGGCTCACCCGGCCAGTCGCGCACCCAAATTGAAGAGCAATTGAGTTTCTAACAAGACTCCGGAGCTCTGTCCAGCATTGACAAGCTATTTTAAAAACACAACCATTAAAACCCTGTGTGGCCCACCACCCCGATCTAAATTGCTCTCGGTTCTTCTCAAGAGAGCTTCACACGCAGCAGAGATTAGAAATGAATCTGTCTGGGACATTCTCTCTTGTCGTGTTTACTTTTTTCCCCCTTCAGTTACAGTATATTTTCATGCTGAGCAAAACTGTTGGTCCTGCTCTTGCAAATTTTTCACTGTGCCGTATACCTTATTTGGTAACTTTAACAATCTCACTCTGTCTTTTACCGGATTGCGTTTCGTCTAGACGGTTTGTGTTGCAATACAAACTGTGATATTTCTTGATTTTGGTAGGTTTAATTGCATTTAAAGTGGTACATTGTTCTGTTTTTGAATCAGAAATCTGTTTGTGCAAAAGTGTGACAAAAATTACATAACTGTGAAGGAAGTTTAGTCCAAGTGTGCACGGCCAAGTTGCAGCTCCTGTATGAAGTTACTGCCTGTATGAAGCTGTTCCACACAACCGTGTGTTTCCCCTCCAAAAGCACATAGGTGGATTGGCTCAATTTCATGTACTTGTGAAGAGTTCCGGGGATTATCTCCGAATCCAACACGATCTTTTTTCTGTTTAAAAATGATTCAGTTAAAGTGATGGCACCTTTTAGTCTGTTCTGTATACCATCTTTGATTTATAATATTGTCTGAACAGAACATAAGCATTGTCAGGGAATTTAACACACAGCCTCCAGCAAGCCTAGGCATTTATGTGAGAAAATATTGTGTACGTAAAAATATTTTAAATTGCCAACAACATGCATCTAATTATACACTCGATAACAATTATCATATCAGCCCATCAGCTGGAAATGGTGCAAAACATAAAATAATCCAGATACAGGATAAAAGTGTCAATTACTCTTCACATCGAACATCAGAATGGAGAAAAATATATCTCTGTGACTTGACATGGGTGTTGGTGCAAGACAAGGGCTGTTATAAAGAACACTGACTAGGTACCACTAGAATGACCACTGACTCCAAATGTGAGTTAATCTCCATAGTGCGTCATGTCAAAATGCCCAACTTTACAACAGAAATAAATGTTTCCAGTCTGGTGCAATAAATTTAAGAGGTTTTGGTCTTAATAGCTAGATTTCCCATTTATAACAGCTATTGTTGTTGATTTGCACAACATCTTGGCACAGGTTTTATGCCAGATGCCCTTCCTGACGCAACCCTCCCATTTTATCCGGGCTTGGGACTGGCGCTGCATCCAGTGCCTGGGGTTTGGGCATTCGGTGGGAACCCAGGAATTCTCCTTGGCAGGCGACAGACCTACCATTGCGCCACCAATGGCCTCAATTAATAATAATTATGAGAGGAGAATTTTTATGTAACTCACCAATTTATCATTATATTATATTATATTATAGTATATTATATTATATTATATTATATTATATTATATTATATTATATTATATTATATTATATTATATATTATATTATATTAAGCCATGAGATATGCATAATAAGGCATGTGGCTTTGATTGATTTGAGTGACAGCTGCATTGAAGATGACAAACTGTTAGCTGTCCGCCATTCATCACTTTAGCAATTCAGCTAACTGGAATCATTGTAGTTGAACTCACCACAGGAATTGTAGGAGTTAACATGGTGTAGGGTGTGAATGACAGAGTTCACTCACTCACTCACCGTCTATACCGTATTATCCTGTATTCAGGGTCATGGTGACCTGGAGCCTACCCCATGAGGCTTAGAGCACAAGGCGGGGTACACCCTGGCCAATCCATCACAGGGCACACATCATTCACACACTTTGGGCAATTTGGCAACACCAGTTAGCCTAATCTACATGTCTTTGGACTGTGGGAGGAAACCGAAGTACCCGGAGGAAACCCACCAAGCACACAGAGACGTGAATCGAGCCTGGCCGGGTAATCGAATCCTGACCCTGACAGAGTTCAATCCAATTCAAAGAATCTTTATATTATTAGTTAATGTTAGCCAACTTTAGCTAAACTAACTACTACAGTACCTTGTTCCAACCAATTTCCCCATTTATGATTTTAGGTGGTGTAGCTCATGCCAAGATGACCAGAGCTCCCACAATTGAGCTTTAAAACTGCCCTTCAGAAAACGTAATGTCACAGAAGGTTTGTCCAGTTCTTATAAGGTCAATCGAAGAAAAGTAAAGTTCCGAGAAACTTGTGCCGATTCCCAGATTCCCGTTCTTGGCTGCCAGGAGTGAACCTCTGATGAGGTCTTCTGCTCTTTCAGTCCATCCACCTCAAGATTCACTTATAACGTTGTGCATTGTAAGATTCAAATGGATATAAAGTGTGCCAACCCCAGATGATCAGACATTACTGAAAAACCCCAACCAATGTATCTGGCACCAGCAACCACAGATGAGCAAATGCACAGATGTTCCTAATAAAGTGACCAGTGATTGTGACCCAAATATGAGTCAGAAAATCCAAGTGGTGTCCTTGTCACGTTTTTGATAAACATGTCTGCCAACACTGCTTTTTTTATGATACACAGAATTACAGAAATCGATTAATTTGAACAAAAGATATAAAAGAGGAAAGTTAATGCATTAAAAGATTAAGCAGCCCCCTTTTTTGTTTGACTTCTCTGAGGACTGCCTTTCCATCAAGTGATTGCAAAAATACAATTAATCTCAGTAGTCTCAGATGACCTTCATCATGCTCCTCCTCTTCTTCTCATCTTCTTTTCCCCCCCTATGTTCTCCTCTAAGAAGAGACTGTGTTCATACATAACTACAACATTCTCCATCTAATCAACCACTACTCTGTATTACATATACCATACTACAGTAATTTGCATTTAATCTATCTTTTTGACTTTTATGCTTCATCAGTTTGCTAAGTGGCAAAGACTTAGTGACCCTTACCATATGCAAATACGTACAGTATATACATTATATACAAGAATACTAATCAGAACAATGTCATGGTTTTCTTCTGTTTTTCTTTTTGCAAAAAAATAAATAAATAAAAAATAATAATAACTCATAAAAAAAATCTGTGCAATTTAATGTGTGTAATTGAAACGTCCAATACTTCCCATCATTTTTTTTCTCCATCGTTATGGTTCTTCTGTTCAAAAGAGACACCAAGCCTTTAATTGCCATTTCTTCTCTTTATAATCACGAGTAATAATGACTACAGAAGCTGGAATGAAAAGGATTCAAGTGTCTTTCAAGACTCTCATTAAAACCCTCCTGATGCCTAATGACTGCTAACAGTTCTCCCAGGTATTTAAATATTTATGAGAATAGGATAAAGTGAGCACAGGTTTGCCGAGATCGGAAAAACATGACCTCGTCTTTTCCCTATATTTATTTATCCAGTTATGGCGATTCTGTGCCCATTGTAGCCTTGACTCTCTGTTCTGGGCTGACAGGACGAGAACCCGATGTGATCTTCTGATCTCGAGTTACTGTAGATGTCCTGTCTTCTCAAACCAGGCACGTATTCTTGTCTGACGTCTTCCATCAGCAATAAAATCTGACACCAACGACCATGCCACTAGAGCTGTGAATCACAGGTACTGTAGACTGTCAATTAAATTCAATAGCACTAATGTCTGCTGATTACGGATTTGTCTCAAGTGGATATATTTCTGATATGCACTGAAATGCTGTGTAATCTGTGTTAATTGTTACGTCTCATACTTCTTTTGCTTGCCAATCGTGTGCACTACACTCCAGACCATTAGGTGTCAGTAAAGCGCCAAATGCCTCTAAACTCAAAAGATGATGACATATGTTTGCTAAATGTGGGTATTGGTGAAAGATGAAAGTGGTTTGTATTTTCTGGAAAAAGATTTGTACAAAAGTATTTGGCAAAACCTGTTAATTATTGAATTCAGGTGTTTCAATCAATCAGGCCCCTTATCCCCAGTGAAGGGCAGTCTTAATGCTTCAGCATACCAAAACATCTTGGACAATGCTATGCTTCCAACTTTGTGGCAACAGTTTGGGGAAGACCCTTTTCGATTCCAACATGATTGTGCCCAGTGCACAAAGTAAGAACTATAAAGACATGGTTTGATGGGTTCGGTGTGGAAGAACTTGAGTGGCCCTAACACAGAACCCTGACCTCAACCCCATCGAGCACCTTTGGGATGAACTGGAACGGAGACTGCAAGCCAGACCTTCTCGTCCAACATCAGCGCCTGACCTCATAAACGATCTACAGAATAAATGGGAACAGATTCCCACACAAACACTCCAAAATCTTGTGGATCTTGGGGAAGGATGTGTGTTTGGGTACAATGTCATTGCAGTTTTGGCCAAATACTTTTGTCCATTTAATCTATTTAAGTTTATCTCAATTATTTAAAAAATATGATTTGATTTGATCACACTGCATAATCGATTTAATCGCAAAACTCTACATGCCACACTTATTCACAGAAATGTACAGCGGTGCAGGATACAGTAGATTATAATATTTACTGGGTGACTGGTCATTTTAAAGAATACTGGACTTATCAGTCATCTTTTCTAGACAGATATTCATGAATTATATACAATAAATGTTACACACCATTATATGGTATAAATAATAGCAGTAATCATTCTGGAGTGATAATTCTTAGTAATTAGTTATTCACTGAAGTGTCACTGTAATTTAATGATTCACAATATTTCAGAAAACAAACTAATTTTAGGCAGCACGGTGGCTTAGTGGTTAAGCGGTTCCAGGTCCTGGGTTCGATTCCGACGTCAGGTCCGTGTGCATGGAGTTCGCATGTTGTGCTTAATGGGTTCCTCCGGTTTCTCTGGTTTCTTCATACAGTCCAGAGACATGCAGATTAGCCTGGTAGGTGTGTGAATGTTGACTGGAGGTCCTACCACAGTTGTACAACATGAGAACAAATACAGTGGTCACCACTGGCCCCCACGGTCTCTAGTCTGACAACAGAGGATCCTAGATGGATAGAAGTAAACAAATTTTTACCATGTTGTGGTCTCATGGCCATAATAATTTCAAATTTAACTACCCAGGCTATTTCTGAGAACCGATCTCACCTACTGTGAGACTCAATAACGAAAAAGCTTGGAAAGATTAAAATGAGTCTCACATGAGGTGCTATATTCGTTCTCAGGAATGGTCTAAATTGAATAGTTGAATTGAAAATATGAATAATTAGTGTATTATAATGAATGTTATTATGTTACTTACTTTTTATGTAGACGTGCCTACAGGCAAATGCACTTACACAGGAAAAGACAAGAAAGACAAGGTACATTAAGAATAGATTACATTAGGAACAAAATTGGTTTTCTTTGTGCTACTTGATGAAAAGAAAACGATTCTCTATTTAAATGCGTTTCACAAAAAGGCATTGTAGTGATAAAGCATATGATGTGCTCTAAGTTCTTTTTACATTTTAAACTTACTAATGAGAAAAATACATTTTGTACTGGATAATTCAAAAATCTTACCATTATATAAATATTAAGACGTGTTTTTTTTTTTTTTTTTTTTAGTATAATTATATGGTAACCCAATATTTATGCACTTATGGGTATAAAGTAGTATTACTACATAATGAGAAACCCATATACTGTACGGCACCATGCAAAAGTCTCGAGCCACTCTTCGAAAAAGCCAGGATTTCTTGTACAGTATGTTTAATGTAGTCTTGTGGAATAGTTCTCCATGATTTCTGAAGAACTTTTTTGGCTCTAATTTTAAGTCCAGCAATGTTTGTTTGTTAAGCCACACAGTTCCCTATGAATATTTCAAGCATTAAAAAAAAAATCTAACTTAAGGCATGAGCCAGTGAGAAACAGGTTGAGGACAGATGATCAGGCTGGTGATTAGTATCCTGGCGATGCTGGAGGCTGAGTGGTTGGAACAGATGAAAGGGAAAATGAGGTTGCTGCTGAGGTTGTTACAGTGGGGTAAAAAAGTATTTACTGTAGTCAAATTCAAATTCAAATTCAGCCACCAATTGTGCAAGTTCTCCCATTTAAAAAGATGAGAGAGGCCTGTATGATTCATCATAGGTATACCTCAACTATGAGAGACAAAATAAGGGGGAAAAATCCAGAAAATCACATTGTAGGATTTTTA
>JAQMYL010000038.1:30294628-30304755 GCA_030014365.1 Clarias pachynema
TGATCACGTGACGCTCGGCGTCAAAACAAGAAGCGCATGCGTGATACATGATACTCGGTACTCGTAAACCAAGACTTCGTTTTCCAAGTCAGAATTTATTAAAAATCTTTGCTTGTCTTGCGGAACGCTCGCAAACCGCTTTTGACTTCATGGCAATATTTGGTGGTGAACAACATATGGATATGATGATAAGATTTCCACCTACAGTACTTTTGTATCCAGAATATAGTCTATATTACGACAATGAAACAACATAAATCACTAAACCTAAAGTCTGCACCATTAGAGCATTATCATTTCATATATCATTAATATTTTATATATACATATCTTTAATATTAGACCATATTACCAGCACAAATTAAACCTAGTGAATCAGATTTAGATTTAAATTATGATGTAGATCAGATTATAATTACCCTTTTAGCATCCTGAATAATAAGCAGTCTTTCATGGCACGCATACAGTAGTTATGCATCTCATTTCCACAGCTGAGGACACATGAAGTGTTGATATAAAACAAAATATTTAAATAGTAACCAGTGAATGAACTGCACATATTTGACTTTTTTGTTTGGTGTTATTTTTATATAGTGTCTAATGCATTGGCTTTGTGTTTGACATTAACACTGGGGGTCATTTACAGTATATGGAACACAATGTGCTCCTACGCTCTTATTTCCTGCTTCCTTTTCTTTCTTTAGTTTATTCCTTTTATCTTTTTTTTATTTATTTTTATTTATCATAGTAGGGAACCTCTATTCAAATAACGAATAAGTCCAAACCTGTGAAGTGTGTTGAAGAATCATGCTGTGCTATACAAGTTATTGGTGTCTCAAGTCTCTCTCTCTCTCTCTCTCTCTCTCTCTGTCCTTCTCTCTCTCTCTTTCTCTGTCCCTCTTTCTTTCTCTCACTCACACACACTCACACATTGTCACTAGCTAAAGATGTAATCTTCATATACATGGTCAGAAATACATTTTCTGCATGAGGATAAAATGTGTGTTTATTATAAGGGTGTTCAAGTCAAAACAGGACTTGCGCTGTAATTTTCTTTTTGTACACACAATCACTTACCAACACCATTTGGACATTACAGGAACTCGTTACCACCCAGTCCTGACCAAGCCATTTCCACATGTTGGGACCATTAAAGGAATTCTTGGGAGGCCGGTGTTTCAGATGTGAAGCAGGCAGTCCGATCATATCTCTAGCCTACCGAGAAATATTTCTACCTTGATGGTGTCCAAGCACTAGTGAAACACTGGGAGAAGTGCATTAGTGTAGCAGGGGATCATGTCGAGAAATAAAGGGAGCTTTTACGCTCATATCTGTGATCAGTTATCTGCACAATTAGAACAGCACCCAATGTACTTGTTTAGAGTGTTTTTATCTGCTTTGTACCACAAAGCAGATATTTTTTTCAGCTTTTATTTGGGACACAGCCATCATCATGGTGCACATAGACTATTGACGTACAGATATTATTCATGTCTTAATCCCACGTTTCCTTTCTCGATGTTTGAAATACTAATCAACTAATGATGGTCAATAGTATAATTCTGTAAGGAATTACCTGGTGTGTTTGTGCGTTCGCGACCCTTACATTGCGGCAGGCAGAGATGATGAGGCAGTGATAAAGGAGGAAGAATATTGGGTTTAAATTGGGATTTGTCCCACTTCATGATATTGCTTTAAGATCCTGATACTACACTTGTTTCATGAATTTCTGTCAATAGAGTTAAGCTGTTTTTAGTCAATATTAAATCCTCTACTGAAAATATGTGCTATCAAGTTATCTTTTCCTCTCTCAGGCATTCACAGGGAGAAAAAATGTATTAACTATAATTTGCTTAACGTTTTAAATCGTTGCCCAGGCGTGTAAATATAAATAAAAATCTATTTCTAAAAGTCGAAAATCAGGTTAGAGATTTTACAAAATGAGATCAGATAGATTAAGTACTTTCTATCCAGTCTATTCTCTCACTCTCTCTCTCTCTCTCTCTCTCTCTCTCTCTCTCTGACACACTGCTCTGCTTCGGTGAGCCTCTCCAGTCTGGCAGTCTTCACTGGTGATAATTACTCAAGCTGACAGTGCGACCCAGTGCTGAGATATGCCTTCCTGCTCGGCATCCGTGTTCCGAGCGTATTTATTAATCTCTAAATTGCTCTTACTCGTTATGCCAAGTGGATATTAAACCATTCTTCTTTACACTCGCATGGCCAGACTAAACAGAAATGTGTGTTGCCACTAGAAAAGACCCTTCAGCTGCCGTCTTCCTGTTTAAATGAATAAAGAGCAAGCTGCTAACTGCATAATTTCTGACAGGGGCAGGATGTCTGCATATGCCTGGAGTGAATCCACACAAACAGAAAGCAATGCGTGCCAAAAAAGAAAGGGTCATTCTACAAAAGAAACATTCTGTTTGTGAAGAGTGGATGCTTATTTCTGGTGGGTTGGCAGGCGAGCTAAGACTTTTCCTTAAAACGGAAACTAGAGCTGGTTGAATGTACGACGGAACCTCGGCATACGAATTTCATCTGTTCTGGAAGTGAGTTCTTAAGGCGAAATGGTGTTTTTCTCATGGGAAATAATATAAGTGCAGATAATCTGTTCCAGCCACCCAAAAATATCCCCAATATTCCCAATTTCCAACACTGTAATCATATTTTTGCATATAAAAACTATAGAAACATTTAGAAAAGACATGTAAATGAAGTAAAATATGAAATAAATAGACATTAACCCTCACTTAACCTTAATTTATGATGCCTCTTGGCACCTCCTGCTTTAAAAACTAAACTAAACTGTCCTTGCTTCTTGCACAAAATGCAAAAAAAAACCTTCAAAAATATTTAAACTCGCTTTACTTGGCTTTCCACAGACGCAAACAAGTTTTAAACGGTTCCCGGATTTGTACAACTTAGGTTTATACACAATGTAGACACAAGCTGCCGTTCAGTTTGGCTCGTATGGAGAAATTGCTTTGAGGCAAAAATGTGATGGGGGGCGTCGTATGCCGAGGTACCACTGTACTGTAACCATAACAACAAGTACAGGATAAGTACCAGTTAAGGTTGGGGTGTCATCACGTTTTAAAATCATGCTTTTTATGATGATTACTATTTTCCCCGTCACATTTTCTTCCCAAATTGGTCGTCCGTGTCTGGTGTCACTCAGCAGGCAGCTTTCCGTCATCATGCGACCAACTGGAGACGGTAAAGGCTGACGCGCTTCCTCCAGACACGTCAAATGAGCCAAGTGTTTCCTGTGCAGCACCACAGGGCAGCATAACACATTCGGAGGACAGCGCTAACTACCCTCTTTCCTATACATGAGCTCAAACTCACCCATGATTGCCTAGTTTCGCTGTGATTGGCTAAGGAAGACAGTAATACTATCCTTCTCAAATAGAGAGTACAGCCAATTTACATTCTTGTTTCCGGCCATAAACATCCTCAGGATCTGAAAAAGGCATTGATTTGAATCAAAATTTGCACAGCGTCTGGCCGATGGAAACTTGCTGTAATATCTGCCTTTTTTGTGGCACTCATTCTCACTCACTCGGACCACCTACCCAAAGGCGCTTGTCGGAGCAGCCACTCTGCTCCCTTCGCACCACAATGCCCAGCGTTCTCTTAAGGTAAAAGGAAGACATGCCTCGAGGCTTTTTTTGTAATGGCACCCAGGTGGTGAACTTCCCCTGGCTGTCCAAGAGCAAAGAGCTTCAAAGAGCAACTGAAGTCTCACCTCAATGCCAAGCGCTTAACTGAACACTACCTCCAGATGGGCATGCTGACAAACAGACTTGTACTTACTCCTGTCTCACAAAATCCTATTTTAGATCAACGTTACTGGAAACTGTGATAAGTTTCTTCTACCTGCTTAAAATATAACCGTAACTCATTACTCAAGCTCTTTAATTGTAACCTTTTCCTCGTCGTTTCCTTCTAATTGATCGCTATTTTTATTTTTGACGACTTGTTCAAATAGTTGTATCATTTGTTTACGTGGAAACCAAAAAAAAAGGGGGTTTAGAAATGCTTCTGTTTAAGCCTTTGGGTGGTTGATGGTTCAATCATGGCAGTAAACACGTTTTTCGAAAAACAAGTAAAAGGGCGCTTTCTAGTGTCCAAGAAGCAAAGAACAGGATGGTGCACTCCACTTCTCAAAAAATCAATGAACCCCAGGAATCTCTTTTGATTATGAAGAAATCTGATCTCAGTGAGACGGAGGCGAGCTGCAAGTTAAACAGCAAGGCAGAAAACCGCGGTGAAAGCGGAATGCTGCGCTCTCCAGAGACCACCATTACCTTCCTTCGTTTCCGTGCCTCTCTGTCAGATTGACTCATCTTATTCATTGACTTGCTCCTCTGGCTGTCCACAATCACCACTCTACCTTAACTCATCTCGCTTAAGGTGGAGAAAACAAAACCACCCATGCAGATCCTTTTATATGCTTATATTTTCCAGTCAATGCTTAGACTGAGGAAAGAAATGCATCAAAAATTACCAATCAAGGTGATGACTAGTTCTTCTTTAAAAAAAAAAAAAAAAAGAAAAAGAAAAAAAAGGTCTTGTAAGTAGAGATTCATCCTCCAAGTACAGAGCATCCAGGCTCAAGACTTTTTTTTTGCACTAAAAACCAAGAGATGGAATAAACTCCCCCTGGCTATAGAAACAGCTGAAGCTGAGTCACTGTCTTATCTTTACACTAAGCTCTTAAATGAGCATGAAATCTCTCAACTGGTACTTTTTCTTTTGCTCTACGAACACTTCTTGTCTCAGGTTGATGTTATTACTGTGAATTTATGCCAGGTATCCAATCAACCCATCAAATGGCAGCATTGTAATGAGAGAATGGGTTTAGTGTAAATTTACCCACCACCCCCCCCCCCCTTTTTTTGGGCCTGTGATGTGTAAGACTACACGTGTTCATTTACTTCACAGTAGAAAGAGCTAGTAAATAGGCTGTGGTTATCTGAGCTGGTGCTACTGTAGGTAGCAGCATCGCATTTGTTCTTTGTTCTTTTCCGAATCAGTACCTTTTTAAACAATATAAAATTATGATGTTTTGAAAAACATTAATATGTAAGAATTACTTGACTCGACATATCATCTTAACATTATGTCTCAGTCTCTTGTTGACGATTCTGCCGCCAAACAAGCGGTCAGAGGGAGGAGACTATGGGCATTTGTAGTGACCAATCAAAGGAGCGGAGACATCAGTCACCGTCCCTCACACTCTCGAAGCTCACTTTGAGGAAGAATGCATGACTTCTACTGTCACAAATGTTGGAGACAGATGACTTTGACGGTAATGTAAAGCCATAATTTCAGAAAAATCAGTGCAAGTAGGTAGACGCAGTATACCTGCATATACCCTATACTACACCTTAGCTGGCTAAGTTGCATGTACTGTATGTCTGAAAGCCGCACAAAACTTGTTTGCATCAGTGGAAAGCCAAGCGAAGCAAGTTGAGCAAAAAATTGTGTATTTTTTGCATTTTGTGCAAGATTTAGTGAAGACATACAGTACTGTAGCACCAAGAGTCCCAAGAATGTTGGCAAGGACGGTAGCAAGAAAAAAAGGGAGTCACTTTCAGTTAAATTTTTAAAGCAGCTGGAGCCAAGAGGAATCATAAATTAAGGTTAAGTGAGAGTGAGGTATATTGTCTAATTATTTCAAATTTTACCTTATTTACTTGTCTTTGCTAATTTTGATTGTTTTTATATGCAAAAATATGATTATAGTGTTGGAAATTGGTAATATTGTTAATAGTTTTGGGTGGCTGGAATGTATTATCTGCATTTGCATTAAAATGCATTTCGCAATATGAAATCACGCCGAGGTGCCACTATATCTCACACAATTGGACTGCTGCACAAATACCTGTGTTAGCAATACAGCTGAACAGATCTCTGAACAGATGGCTGGGATGATGGCACTACATGTTTTCTACACTGTTTTGTCATAATGGGAGCGATATCTGATATCTGCTGCATTTGTTCCCATTGAATTGTAGTCTGTATTTCAAGTCATCTCTAATCACACACATACACACACACACACACACACACACACACAGGCTGTAAAGGTGCCTCAGTGTATAATCTCATTTGCGCACTCTTGATTGGTACCTGGGAACTGTGGATATAATCATATAGACCATCCTGCGCTTCTGATTTTTTCCTCTCCAGTTCCAAAACTGTTCTGATGTATGACATCACAATCTCCTGTCAGCCTATGTGGTGAGTTTCTTCCACTATGAGATATTTTTTCTCTTTCTAACATTTCCTCTGGTTTGTCCGCTAGTGATCTAAATCCACAGTTTATCCAGATTATAGTGCAGCTGTGTGCTATAAAAAATGCTGTACAAATTAAACTGAATTGATGCCCTTGTGGAATACGTACTGAATATGTACTGAAAATGTCGAGTCAACTCTGCTTGGCTTGTAAAATAAACAGTCATGTGCAAAGATGCTTGAGGGAGCTGAAGTGGGTAATTATGCCCCCTAATTTGCCACTTTATGGCCTCTTTCCCACCAATTAGACACCTTTTAGCTTCTGTCTTCTATGAGAAGTAATTAGTCACAGTGTATGATTTCACTAACGTAACTGTATGAATTTATAAAATCTTACGTGATGTGAGTTGAGTAAGTAAATTTCTCAATACAGCAAACAAGCTGTTATATCTGCAAACGGGGCCAACATCATATTAAACCCTTTGGATTAAGAATAAGATGTTACTCAAGTTCATACTGTATGCATGTGCAGGTAGGCGAGCGAATAATTTTGTCCTGGTTTGACTTGAACGGCCCTCATAAATTGTGTACATTATCACCATATTAGAGGAGTTTAAAAGACTGTTGGACCAGTAATAATGATTATTTATAAAATGATGTGGTTGAATAAATCAAAAATTAATATAGATGCATTTAAAAGCATATAATAATTATTGGTTATTCAAGCTGGTATTTGTATAATTAGCTCTTATGCCTGCATTTGTTGGCCTTTTTATGATTCTGTGTGCATTCCTTAAAGTTACAGAGTGGCTCGTTACATTCCATTAACCTTACTTTTATTTGTAATTGTTGATAATTTCCTTTGGGTGTATTGTTTTGGGAGCGGGGCGGTCTCCGAAGCACATGCACAATCAGTGTAAAAGCACTTGAATGCTGTTCTTTTATTTATGCAGTGGGATTGCTGAACAGCAATTTAACACTGCATTTACATACATGGTATCTGTTCTAAGCATTATTTAAAAGCAATCTCCTGAAACCTGCAGGATTTATGAAAAACTGACAATGTTAATTAAATTAAGTGAAAATTCAATTTCTCCGCATTTAAGTAGCATTTCTCGTCAGTTTTCAGTTTTTCTTTGTATTCAAAAATTGGCAAACTTCTTTTCCTTAAACATCTTCCACATTCGCAGGTTGGCGAGATGTCATGGTCGCTCAAGTCCTCAGTCATTATCTGAAACACAACTTTTGCCTTTCCTATATACTGTATTATAAGGATTATAATGCATTTAATTGGTCAAGTCCTGACCACAATGGCACCAATTAAAACATACTGGCATCAAATCAGTCCTTACAGTTATAGGAACACCCATGTTGTCTTACTAAGTTAATAATGTGTTAGTCATCTCTTGGCATAACAAAGCAACATCATTTAGTACTTGGTCAAAGCACCTTTGGCATCAATGACAGCCTACTGCTTGTGAATGATGCTATAAGCTTGGCACATCTTTCTTTTTGGAAGTTTCTTCCATGCAAGACAGGAAGTCTTTCAAGCTCATCCAGGTTGAACGGGCAGCTTCAGTGCACAGCCATTTTCAAGGCCTTTAGAGATGCACTATCGAGTTCAGGTCCAATCTCTGATTTAGGTCATGGTCTTGTTGAACTGTAAACCTTCAGCCCAGCCTGAGATCATCAACAAGTTTTTCTCCCAGACTCAGTCACCGACAAACATCCCCACAACATGATGCTGCACCACCGTGTTTGACTGTGGGGATGGTTTTAATAAGGTAATGTCTGATTTCTTGATTTCAAGTATTTTAATCTTTGTGTCATCAGACCAGATTTTATTTCTCAAAGTCTGAGAGTCCATCAGGTGCTTTTTGGCAAACCCCAGGCAGGCTGTCAAGTGCCTTTAACTGAGAAATGGCTTCTGTCTGGTCACTGTTCCATATGGACAGTTTCTACTGTCTCCACAAGGGAATTCAGGATATCATTTATAGAGACCCTTGGGTTCTTGGTCAGACTTTATTATTTATTTTTTTATATATAAATTAGCTAGTTTGTCATTGTGGAGTATTATGTGTAGAAAGATGAAGGGAAAAAAATTATACATTTTAAGATGAGTGTCAAATAAAATAAAACTTCAAAGGGTCTTGACAATGAAAAGTCTCTTTGCTAGCAAACAATCCTCATGAAAATATGCTGAGCCAGGCTATATGAAATATAGCTTTAATGTGATGAGAGATTATTATGCATGTGGTTAGTCAGTGATGAATTCGATACTGTCTGGGTAAATTAGACCCACAACCGTTTATCATATTAGCAGTGCAATGTTGTAGTAAGTAAGTAAATGTTGTATTTAAAAAAATCAGAACATAAACTACATTCACATTACAAGCCATATTGCTCAATTCAGCTTTTTTGGTCAGATCAGGTTTGCATGTTATGACGGTTCATATTCATAATTACAAACGATTATGATCTGACTCTAATGTGGGCGCGTCTGTGACCACATACACCACGCGTATGCACATCAGTATGTCTTTGCTCACGCCATCTGGGTTAAAACACGTCATGAGTATGTGCAACTACTCAAGCTGATAGTCTTCACTTTGAGCTCATATTCATTGCTTTATCAGAAAACAAAAAGAAGTGCTTTCCCAAATACCTACAGACCTGGTGTTAGGGTGTTTGAGTGAATTGTCTTGCCTTTGAGTCAGCTGCTCTCAGAGGAAACTAATTAGTGAACCAACACCACCTCAGGATGTAGGGCTGATCTAATTACTTGAAACGGTCAGATTCCACAGTGCATACCTTTAATCATCATTTGTGGTTTGAGGAGTGAATACAAAAGCATTTTAATAGGCAGGAGTTACTTGCAGAACTTGAACATTTTCCCTAGGTCTGTCATAATACCCAACATATGCTTCCTATGTTCTCCTGCCCGAAACAGCTTGTTTAAGACATTATCTTGCTTCTGCTAGTTATTCAAAACAGGGCTGATCTTTTAATTGACCTCTGACCACTGTTATTCCTTCACACGCAGGTAATAATCTCAGGATGGCTTTGGACAAACAGCTAATCTTGTAAAACTCTATTTTCGTTTATACAAATCAGCCATCACATTAACATTAAAACCATCTAGGTTTTAGGTTCCCCTTGTGCTTCGGGGCAGAGCTGGCTCCTCAGGGCATGGCTCCACAGCCAACCTTGGTGGGTGCGCTCTGGTGTCTGGCACTCAGACTTTAGTGTTGGAACGTTTGGGTGCTTTGGGTTGCAGGGTGGGGCTTCAGTGGATCGGGCTTGTTTATCTGGTGCATCCCATAGACTTTCAATTAAATCGGGATCTGGGGAGTTTGGAGGTCGGGTCGGCAGCCTTGAACCCTTTGCTATGTTGCACTGGGTGTTGTGAAACCTTTCTCTTTTGTCCAGAATTGACTTATTTTGGTAGTTTATGCTGCATTGGCTTTTCCGTGGGATTAGGGATTGGGAGGACTTTGGCATAGGGAGGACGTTGGTCCTTGTGGGCGTAGATGGTCCATTATTATTGATAATATTCAATTCACCTGGCAGTGGTGTTAATGTTATGACTGTTTTTTTTATGTTTAAGTGCTGCTTAATAATATATTCCTTTTTTCTAATTTGATAGGGTGTATGACAGTTACCTCCTGACAGATAACCATCACCTCCTCATGAGGTCCACATGTAAGAAAACTAATTGAGCTAAAGCTCAATTTTTCTGACATCACTTGTGATGTTTCTCATACCTGGTTTTAGCCACTTTACAATAATTATATTGAGGTGCTTTGTAAGAGCCATATTGCATCAGTTATGAATCTGTTGTTGTGTTTATTTGTTTTATTTAAATTTATTCTATCTTATTC
>JAQMYL010000038.1:30329111-30344632 GCA_030014365.1 Clarias pachynema
ACTTTTATTCTATTACATCATATCAGTACTTTCTACTTCACTACATTTCTGCATGATGTATCACACAACCACATTGTGTAAGCGCTTTCTGCTGACTATAATGTGTAACTGTGTGATTAGACAATGTAGCAGGGGTTTTAAATCAGTAGTAGAGCTGGATGCAAATGTCAAAGAAACTGTGTATGTTCACATTCAGGAAGAAGAGAAAGATGGACTTTTTTTTTAAAACTTTTAATCAAGTAGAAATGCAAATGAAGAGCTTTTACTTGAATAAAGACTTTTTACATAGAGTACCTCTACTTGTATTCAAGTGCATTTGTGTACTTTGTCCACCACTTGTGATAAATATGATATAGCTATTCATGCAGGAATATATTAGTATTTTACAGTAATAAGCACCAGTTAGATTTATTTCAATGCTTTGATCTTGTTTATACAGAATCTTATTAATCATTTAAAATGTTTAATCTGCTCTTTTATCTTGCTTTTACTGTATGTTATCTTGTTTTTTTTATTGACAACAAATAGAAAATAATCTCTCTCTCTCTCTGTTTCTCCCTCTCTCTTCTTCTTCTTCTTCTTCTTCTTCTTTTGGCAGCTAGAGAGGTGTGAATAACATGCTGGTGATTTGCATGAACAAAATGGCGAGCACAGAAAGTTGATGATGTGTAAGCCGTTTGTGAATATAAATGCCTTTGCCAGCATAAATGCTGTCATAATATTGGCATAACATAATATACTCATACTCATCCATATGCTATACATCTAGTTACAGTACTGGAGAAATTCCCACTTATTTATAGACTCCTACTGGCTTCCAAAAAGGCATTGTAGCATCCACAATACCTACTCATGCTTGCATCTAAATGGAAACTCCAAAAGTACGCCTCTTGGCAAAGGCAAGACTGAATTTTGGTGGAGTGATGCTGAAATCTTTACAAAGTCATTTAAGGTGAGCTTCAGCAACAGCCAGAGGCCTTTTTTTTTTTTTAAACAGGAATAATGGAAAAAGCGAAACTCTGCATTACTCACAATGGTGCTGATGACTTTCGTGGCCTTTGGGCTGCAGTAATCAAGCAGGAAGACACAATAAATCCCATTTTGCATTTAATTTGTTCAGCTCATTAACTATTGAGCAAGTCGTAGATTTGTGTGATTTCCAATAAAATGACTTTCTGTGGCCTGTGAGCATGCACTAAGCCCAGCACTCTCATGTATGCTCACTCTACCATGCACACACACACACACACACACACACACACACACACACACACACACACACACACACACACTGTCTTATTATCTAGTAGTAGGCTTGTTTTTCTCCCATTTTAAATAAATGATTACTCGAGACAAATTTGTGCCATATGCGGCGTATTCTCCACACAGAGATTTACTTTGTTATAAGTCAGAACAACCTGCACATGAACTACAACGGACCACATTTGTATAAATAGTGCAAATATTTCTGGAATAATAGGTTTTGTGTTCTTTCAAAGTCAGGGTCACTGTAGGAAGAGAATAAATTATATCAGTAGGGTAAAGCATGTAACTTCTAAATGGATACCATATGGATAAGATGTTCAATAAAGCAGCATTATACAGAAAATGTAGTATAATCCTGGGGTTATGGTAGGTGGGATGCAAGTGGATATTCAATTTAGTGTTTTTTATTAATATAATTATCAATGGGTGGACAATATTAAACAGCGATAATCCACATGAACAAGAAACAAAGGTCAGTAAGAACCTTTGGAAGTAGAAATCCGGGCTTGGAAATAAACTATTCAAGGACATACAGTACCTCCAAACAGGTGGATGTACAGTATGATTCTTTTTTTCACTATTAACCTATAATTCACATTTACTGTAGATTGTGAAGACACAACAGTGATCATCAGGGTTCTCATCATAAAGCAAAGGCTGTGCATCTGTAGTAATAGGGGACATTTGAGAAATCATACTCATCTTATCATGTATAACACCACCAATACTGAGGAAATGCTGACAGAGATGAACTGTTGAACCTTCTCCCCTGCTGTGTCTTCCCATTTTTCACTGGAAGTGGTAAATATGGCACGAGAAGAAGGAAATGATATGAGGAAAAAAAAGGGGTCAGAATTTGTGAAGTTGAGATTTACAGTAAAGTGGTGAAGATTCAACAGCCTTATGCAAGGTGTTGGTACCAGTGGCGGTTCTAGAGTGTATGGCGCCCTGGGAGAACTCCCCAACAGCCCCGTGTGTTCTGTGCCCCCTCGTGCAAATGCCATAATGAGTGATGCCGCTTTGTTGATGCCACCATGCTAGAGATTCCCTGTCTACACGATGGAAAATGAGATATAGTTTTGATTACAGTGATACGGCAGAAAATGCTTACCAGATGTGATAAATGCTAGATGTTAATGACATATACAGTACACACATATATGGATATACAGTAGGATGGGTTGGAATATCTAGAGTGACGACCCAAAAGTATTTTCTTAAATTATAACAGCTGTCCGTAATTTAGTTCTTCAAGTCAACTCGAGAACTTAGGCTTAGATCTCCCCCGGATTGTACGGCGCATTGGGCAGCAAGCGCTCGCCATAGTATTCGATCGGTTGCGGCGGTCGGTGCTTCGTCCCACGACAGGTTGATGGCCAACTTGAAAAGCAGTAGGTTATACTTTGGAGTCAGCACAATCTGAATCCAACACACACATTTAACATGTGGCTGTCACACAGTGTGGCATTCATTCACTTTATATTGTAATCCTACAGTTTGATAGAGGACGGGATGACAGTTGTCTCGATGATTTATAGCTTGGATAGAGCATTTTAAAAAACTCAGCACTTGGACAAGGTAGATTGATGACTAGATGTGTTAGTCCAACCACCAAGATGGCTGACAGAAATCATGTGACGATATGACATAAGGAGAGGGAAAGTAAGGATGATTCCTGAGTAATGAAAACTGTTGGCTTCTTCCAGGTGTTAGGGCTCGAGAAGCGCAGAATGTCTAGCAGTGCCCCTGGTTATAGAATCACTATGGATCTCATCTATAGATCACATTAGATCTCATCACTATCCCAATGTCTTTTCCATTTCCAGAAATTACTAATCTCCTGTCCAACTTCTTTATGTTAAGGTGATGTGATCTGAAGCTGACGTCTACTGCAATCACTGCAATTTCCACTTCCTTAACCGTTAACTGCCCTTCTCTCTGCACTCCTCCTCTTTAAATAAGTTAGCGAGAAATTCTGACATCTACTTCCTTCTGTGTTGTATTCAGACTTAAATGACTAAAATTAATTATTTGTCATCATTTAAAAGACTTACTCATGTGCACACACGTCTATTCTGTCCTGAATCAAGGGGTATTAATAGGCTTTGGTCTCAAATGAGTATTTAGCTACCATCTGTCAGTTTTTTCCTCTTGTTTCGGAATAAAACCTTGAGACATTTTACCTCTCAGCATGATCCAGATCTAAGTTTAAAAGTTATGTCAATAAGTTATGCAAGGAAGGTAATCAGTATTCAGACTCTGTTCATTCGGGTAAATGCATGCAGCTCAATAATTCACTTAATAAATTAATGTCATATTTATGCAGTCAATGTTGCCCCTGATTGACATTACATAGGTTTGTGGATTTACGGCTTTAAAAAAAAATCTGTTTAACTCCAACATACTGTGTAACACATTCTGTTTTGTTTTATGTTTGACGTCTGAATACTGATGTGGACAATTCCAGGATGAACTCCTCACCTCATGCTTAAATCAACTCTTAATTTGTTCAGTAATGTATTACAAACCAGTCTTTTACTGTATGTATTATGAGTTGCTTATTATTTAGTGCCACTCTGATTTTACTCACATTCCAGTTTTTTTCTTCTTCTTTTTTTAAATCCACCTATATCTGCCACTCCTAAAACTTTGGGAACTTTTGTTGTTGTGTGTGTCCAGACTTGGTGGTTTGTCACTCAAGAGAGTGAGCAATACGGTAGCAAGATATCCTTCCAAGTCCCCTCAAGTGCTGACCTCCTGACTTTACCCCAGTGGAGAATGGAGGGATTCTGACAGCTTGGCGAACTGAGTAGAATTCTGCAAGTCAGAAAAGCTGAGTGAGATCCACGGCAGAACAAAATGTCGCTTTCTTGCATCAGACAATCAATCCCGAAAATGTGTAGGTGTGTGTGCATGGGTTTGCTTCATAGAACTGTATAGCGCTATATATTGGACAAACCCTCTGTGATGTCACCCATAGGTTTTGAAGTTCAACTGTGGGAGCTCTTATCAGGGCCATCTTGGCAAGAGCGGAGTCTGCCTATACCCTGGTTAATCCATATATGGGGAAATGGATGGAATGAACAGAGCCTGGCTATTGGTTGGAACATGCTTACTTACAGTACCCCAGTTACCACAAACTAGTGTAGCTAGTTAAAATGGCAAAGTGGCTGACGTTAACACATATGCTAATGTTACTTTGCATTTAAAGAACTCTATTCCCTAATCCATCCTCTGCACGTCATCCGATGTAGAGTACGGACTCGATGTAGAGTATCATTTAAATCGGCCACACCGCTAATTATTTATAACGTTATGCCTTGATATAATTTTAACTGATGGATTACATAAACGTTCACCCCATACAGTTGTGAAGAATGGGAAATCTAGCTGTGGAGGCTGTAAACATATTTATTTCTCCTGTGTATACAGTCATTTTCAAAAGTTAGTATCCCCCTATTTTAATTCTGTGTTTTTCTTTAAAAATGTTAAATAAATCATCTTTTTGTAGTGGGTCTTAGTATTAGGCAAATACAACCTATTACTAAATGCAACTGTTTTTTTTACAATGCCATTATTTATTTAACAAAAATTAATCGAGAAAGAAAAAAAGAAAAACTAAGTACCCCCATGATTCAATAGCTTGTAGATCCACCTTTAGCAGAAATAACTTGAAGTAATCATTGTATGACTGAATCCTGTATGACTTTATTAGTCTCTCACATCGTTGTGGAGGAATTTTGGTCCAATCTTCCGTACAACATTACTTCACTTTATTTAGATGCTTAAGAAATTGGCTTCTGCACAGCTCTCTTAAGGTCCTTCCACAATATTTCAATTGGGTTGAGATCTGGACTTTGACTAGGCCAATTCAAAACCTTGATTTTTTTTTTTAGCCATTCACAGATGTAGATTTACTGGTGTTCTTCAGATCATTGTTGACTGAAACAACTGCGCTCAAGCTTTAGCTGTCGGACAGATGGCCTTCCATTTGCCTCTAGAATATTCTAGGAGTTTATGGAGTATAAGAGGCGTTTATGGTTGACTCAGCTACTGCAACATAATACTGCAAAACATAAGCATACTGCAACGGAGGGTATGAGGTGTTTCTGCTGAAATGCTGATAGGTTTTCCCCAAACATGGCGCTGGGCATTAAACTCCACTTTGGTCTTCTGGTGATCTTTTGGTGATCTGTCCATAGTAAATTGTTTCGGAAGTCTTGTGTTGTGTTTCCACGTCCCTATTTTAGACAGAAGAGTCTTTCTCCTGGAAACCCTTCCAAACAAACCGTACTTGTTCAGTCTTCTTCCAATTGTGCTGCCATGGTGTGTAACATTTAACATGCTGAGTAAGGCCTGTAGGGTCTAAGATGTAGCTCTTGTATTTCTTTAAGCATTTGCACAGTCTTGGGTTGAATGTTTTGGGACATCCACTCCCGAGACGATTCCCTCTTGTGAGTAATCGTAATTGCTGTCGAACAATAAACTGGATGAAATGGTTTTATAACTTTTTCCAGATTAATGTGCTTATGTCTTTCCCTCCTGGCATTGTGTTACCACACACCCAAATGCTTGCAAGAGGTGCATTGCAAGCTAATTCATACTAATTCATTTTTATAGCAGACAACACCTACAATAAAAGGTTTTTATTACCTTCGATGTGATGGGTGAGTTGGTATAGCATTTTTGTAGGAGTCTCCAGTGTCAGAGGGTGAGGTATAACTTGATATAATTTTAGACATGATTTCCAGACAGAGGGCGTTGCTGCATTTTTGGAGGGTCTTGAAGTTCAAAAAATGGGGGCTTTTTTCAGGGATGATTTAACTTTAAACAACTCGATTTGAATCAAAAGCATGAAATCATTGTAATTATTTTCCAATCGGTGTGGAATAAGAGGAATAAAATACTTTGAGACATGGTGCTACATAAAAATAATTATCTCATATTGCATCACAATGCTGTTGATCAAAGCCCTCCTACCCCGTACCTACCTATAACCCTAATTTCTGACTTACGCCCAGATTAGTTTGCTTGCATATTCTGTCCGCACTGTCTCGCAGTGTCAGGATAAGAAAAGAAAAAGTTGAATCCAGTTCAGAGACTTTAGGTTTGACAGATGAAGTTAAAGTGTGAGAAATCTGATCTCTGCAGAAGCTTCCACAGCCCTTTAAAGTGCAGCCTCATTAGAGTGTCTAAAAGCCCAGAGACCTTGTTCAGAGCGGACATGTTTCCAGCCTGTCTGTTTGGCGGATCTAGTGATACTGTGGGGGAAAAAAAAAAAAGTTGGCTGGTGGAGAAAATTGTGTTGTATGTCAGCTCCTTAAATATCAAGCGTGTCATGCGAGCAGAGGGTGAAAACAGCCCAGCCACATTTGCCCTTTTCATAAAGTCGGCACCGCCACTGCGAGATCACAACAGGAGATTTCGAGGTATGGTGCTGACTAAATCTAATAAACAGATCTGAGCTGTGTGAGAGATGAAGTAGTTTAAATATGACTTCAAAACACATGTTGAAGCTTCTCATTTATTCTTCTCATTAGTTAAACTAATCATAGATTCCCTTGACATGTTGATAATATAGAGAGATGCAGACGGTTATTGAATCCATCAGAAGTTACTACACAGCTGTTTGTGTGCTTTCAAGTTAGTGTGTGTGTGCGGTGTGTGTGTGTGTGTGTCTTTTCAATTGGAGTTGATGGTAGGTTTAATCAATTCTTTCTTATTGATGCTCACACAATCTGGAGTGACTGGCAGCTCGGCTGGTGCTGCTACTTAAGCCTTTGGCATCACCGCGGCAAAACTTATAAGCCCAATTTTCCTCACGGGTAAGTTTTGCTGTCGGTGAGTTCTCAAGAGAAGACTGACAGTCAAAGCAATAATAGAGTGAGATGGCTAAAGTAAAAGGATGGCATTGACATATTGCCACTTGAAATCCTGAATCTTCACACCAATATGTTGTGTGGCTTCTTTCAGTGATTATGAGCCCTTTTTCCAAGTTCACAGTGAGATGGAGTGCTCTTTATTGAGGGGTACAAATAAGCTACTGTGCTTAGTAAAGTACAGTGGTACCTCGGCCTACGGAGTCTAAAAACTTAAATTTTGAAAGAAATTTGTCTCTGCATGTGAAGCATTTTTGGTATACGAGCGACTGAGCCGGTCACGTGTACTTCCGGTTCGTATGCTTTCGGTAGCTGATCAAAACCTGTTCGCGTTAGTGGAAAGCCAATTTAAGCAAGTTTACATTTTCTTTGTGCGTATTTTTTTTTTTGCATTTTGTGCAAGATTTAGTCAAGACATGACAAGATTGTTAGCAATGCTGCTAGCAAGAAGAAATGTTTTTAAAAGTAGCCGGTGCCAAGAAGTATCATAAATGAATGTTAATGTCTATTTATTTCATATTTTACCTCATTTACATGTATTCTCCAAATGTTTAAATTGTTTTATATGACAAAATATAATGATAGTGCTGGAAATGAATAATATTGGTAATATTTTTGGGTGGAACGGATTACCTTATTACATTATTTCCTATGAGGAAATACATTTCACAATACAAAATTTCACCTTAAGAATTAAAGATTTCAATTCATATGCAGAGTTACCACTGTATATTATATATACTATAAAGGATATTTAAGCAATATCACACAAGTGCTGTTGTGCTCGTTATCAGCATGAGGCTCGAGGACGGCATGATCTCAGGGAAACATTGCTTTCATACAACAGTTCCATAAACATATATAGTTTTTCTTTTTATATTTTCACTTTGAGCTGCTTTAACTTCAGGATTCCAGGATTGAATCCCAAATAGAATTGAATGGAAAGTTAGTACTCTATGTAGGGTGTACAATCCACTTCTCCACACATCAAATTAGTGCCCTTTATTTAGAGGTTAGAAAGGGGTTAGAATCGGATTCAGCCAATTGTAGAAGGTAAGTTAGCTTTATTGATCACCTTAGGTGTAAAGAAACAACATGGAGGCAATTTGGAATGACCTAGAAGCAATTAGTAAGGAGACAAAGTGTTGTTTACAATGGACTTAATGTTAACAGATCTGTTTTCTTGCTAAAAGTGCTTCTCCGTTCAGTATACAGACCTACCTATCAACAGGTTGTGTAATTAATGGTTATTAGAAGACATGATGATGCAAAGTCATACATACTGTATAGTTAAATGTCCCAGTACTGTTACTGTCTATTATCATCACTCGTGGAATGGCTCTTATCTAATCAGACTGATCTGAATACTCAGTCAGCACTAACTGTTGCATATAGTATAGTTTAATATAGTATAGTATAGTATAGTGTAATGTAGCATAGCATTGCATAGCATAACATAATACAGTGTATATACCGAGCCAGTGGCATGATTGTGACTACCGAGCAGAGGATTCTAGATTTGATACCTGGCTCGCTCTGAAAGCTTCCTTGATTGTTCGTCTAGGGGGTATGAGTATCGATATGAGTAGCGATTTTCTCAAACGTATAAAGCTCTAGGTTACTGTTCAGAAGGTCAGGGGTTAAAGCCTCAGCACCACCAAGCTGCCACTGTTGAGCCCTTGAGCAGAAACCTTACCTCTATCTGCTTTTAGGTGTGCTGTATCCTGGCTGACCTGCATTCTGACACCAGCTTCCTAACTAGTATATATGAAAAAAAAATATTTTAATTCTCTGTGCTGTTTGGTGCATGTGACAAATAATTGAATCTTAATACCAGTAGACTGATTATTGCATATTGAAACCATTTATGATTCTAGAGCAAGGCTAATTAGGTAGAACCTTAAATTAAATACCTGTTCTTTCAAGAGAAACCATAAAATGCATCTCAGTTCTTGGATACTGTAGCGGAATTCATAATGTGGTTACATGCTATGGATCATATCTGGTAAACTTACTGTATTATACCAAATGGGGCTTTAAGAAACCAGTCCATTCTTGAATCTAAATCTTTATTTAAAAAGTGCCACCGTTCTTCTCAACAAAGAAGTAAGGTAGTGTACGAACCTTTGTTCTGAAATGTGTGGTCTACATTTTTATTTGTGGAAACCTTGGGTCAAAGAGTCAACTTCGTTGGGGGTTAGCATCAGTACGGCCAGATCCACAACAAAGCTGAGGTGGGGAAGACCGGTCATTGGGCTTTATACAGGGCACATAATTCATTGATTTCAACTGCAAAGTTTCCTTTAGTAAATCCAGGTAAGGTTTTAACAGGCTTAGCAGTAAACAATGCCTGTTACAGTGATGGAAAACCACTCAAAACTAAATAGCCACAGGTCCTCTGGTTGATTAGATGGCGGGGGGAGGTGAAATACTAACATAGAGGTATAACATACAGGGAGACCGAACCTGATGGAAGGAGTGAGTGGGGACTGAAGGAAAATCAAACTCGAGGCCAAGCATGCGATGAATCCAGCTGGTAATGACAGTGCATGACTACTGTAGGAAAAACCCAATCACATTAGCTGGCTAGAGGGCAGAGGACATGAAATACACAGAGGAGGTAGTAGACTAAAAGAGTGGTCTAGATTTAGTGACATGCAAATTGTCTTTGGTCTCGCTATATATGGTGTATCAGAGAAAGTGGCTGGTGATTGGCCCCAGCGTCCAACTGCAGAGGTCGCTTAGAGTGTCGAACCGAACATTACAGACACATTCCTGCAGGTTCAGTCTTTAATCCCATTGCTGTCTGTTTCCACAAGGAGCAATGATCAATCTCTTAAATGGGTTTTTCTTACGCTCTCCTTTACTGATATCTAGGGGGACTGTATGATGTACACAACTTTTTTGATATTCTGTTGCTCAGACTGGAAGTGGAATAAAATTTTCAATAACAACAGACAGAAAGGGACGTATAAAAAAACAAATAATGCATAACAGCAGGGTGGTCTGATGTGGTGAAAATATAGTGGGAGATTCAATCACCATATCAGAGAAGACTGTAAAGCTTAGAAAGGAAATGTCTGACAGGGAAAGTAGAAATGAAGTTCCAGGACAACATGATCTGGGTACAAAAGACTGTCACTGTCTTTGATATTTCTCTATAAAGAACTGTTCTAAAGTGAAAACGTTGACTTATTCTAGCTTCCAAGTCAATTTCCAGTACCAGTTGGGCTCCAATATATATTTTCTATATCTCTCTATGTTCTCACTGGCCATTTTAATAGGAGCACCCTGATTATTTGTGGAATCAGCCAATCATGTGTTAGAATTTAGAAAAATGTCATCTATCTGACTTGGTCTGGTTTTGGTAACAGACTTTTTGGAGCCGCTGATCTCCTGGTAGCTTCAAAGCACAGCAGTCTTTAGAGTTGACACGCAACAGCACGATGACTAACTACAAGCAGGTTTCAAAAGTGAGGGCAAAATGTCTTTAAAGTCCCCATGATGGGCTGCAGTTTAGTCCAGTCTATAAACTTTCACCCTGCCTAATCCCATGATAGGGGAAGAGACAGGGAAAGAGAGTTTTGTTTTTGAACATGACAAGACAAGATCAGGGAAGGAAGCATTTGACATTTTTTAAGGCCTGGAAAATCAGATTCAAGAGGGCGGGAATATGAGGGACAGTGGTGCTAATGCAACCTACTGGATTTCAGCTGCCATTAAACAACAAGGATGATGAAGAAGAAAGGAGCTCACATTTTAAACGTCCCATATTTTAATATTTCTTGACATTTTTTTATTAAACATACAGTAGCATAACATCTCACTGAGCTACAGTATGTCTGCCAGAGAGCTGCAGATCTGAGCAACAAGCTGGGGGAGGGTTTCCCCTCATATGAGGTCACATTAGAGGGAAATCTAATTAGCTTGTTTAAGCTCTGAAAAATACAAAATGGAAAAGAGAGAAGAAAGAAAAACATTATTTTATTTTGCTAAAATTTTTTTTTATAAAATCCGAACATGCACAAGTGAATTTTGCTAAATAGGTCCCCTTTAAGTTACATCTGGAATTGTGTTAGGATTTTTTTATTTTTTTTAAATTTCTTCCCATTTTTATTTAATATGAGCACATACATTTTAAATCTGTTATTTGAGCAATTGAAGAACGTGCTGGACGAGCTCTTACTACTGTACGATTACAGCCCATCAACCTTCACTCTCACTCACTCACTCATCTTCTATACTGCTTTATCCTGTATTCATGGTTGCGGGGATTCTGGAGCCTATCCCAAGAGGCTTAGGGCACGAGGCGGGGTACACCCTGGACAGGGCGCCAATCCATCGCAGGGCACACACACATACATTCACTCACACACCCATTAACAAACTTCCGGGCAAATTGAGAACAACAATTAACCTAACCTACATGTCTTTGGACTGTGGGAGGAAACCGGAGTACCCGGAGGAAACCCACCAAGCACGGGGAGAACATGCGAACTCTATGCACACAGAGACGGGAATCGAGTCTGGCCGGGAATCGAACCTGGAACCTGGAGGTGCAAGGCGACAGTGCTAACCATCACACCACCGTGCCGCCCCCATCAACCTTTATTTCGTATCAAATATGTATTATTGACAAGTTTTTTCTCCGTTCCATAGCAAAACCATGACTTTCTCGTTTGAAATGAGGCCCATTGGAGGTAAATGGCACCATGTTTTCTACTAGTCAGATGTCGTCACTAATAGAGCAGCAATTCTCTGAATGGAAGCACCTTCATGAGAAAGGACGACAGATAAGTAAGACAAGCCCAAGGCTACCATCTCTTCCATGGCCACTGCTCCACATGCACACACTACACTTTTTTGACTGCCATATTTTACTGCCTCCATGTGGACTATTTTTGATTTTTAAATTCTTCATACTTCTGTGTGTCTCTGTGGAGGAACTGAATCCTAGTAGTGATGACAATCACTAATGACATGAAAAGTACTGAATCTTGTGCCTTGTCGCACCTGGATAGTGGGATTGTTATCACTGACAATGTGCGGAGTGATTCATCCCAAGTGTGTAGTCGGATAACTATTCAATATACTGTACTATTACTGCTGCCTACCTCAATTTCTTTCGAGCAAGTGCACAAAGGGGATAGATTTGATCTTTGTGAAAGTGAATTGACTACACTGAATTTTACAATAAATTTTAAAGGATTCTTTAAATATAATTTGGAGAAGAAAAAAAAAATCAACGGATGGATATTTCATTCATTTTGTGACTCATTATTCTCCTTCTACAATACGTGGTACAACCGCTTGGTCTGCTGTGGTCATTAAATACTGTGCGAGCACTATTCCTGCCTCCAGTCGAAGCTATTATTTTCTAATTCTGATCCTTTCTATCCTTTCTAACAGTACACTTAATAACACTTAATACACCGGCTCAGAACACACATGATGCACACATGGTAAAGCATATGGGACACAACAGCAGAACACCACATCAGGTTCCAGTTCAGAAATCTCAGGCTGCAGTGGACACAGGCTTACCAAAAATACTCACCGAAACTACACAACTGACTTTTTTTTTTTTTCCTGTCGTTCAAATATCCAGTTATGAAAGAAACTTAGAGAGAGAGAGCCTAAGGGAGGAAACCCACACAATTGCAGGAGACATGCTCAGACAATAACCTGAGCTCAGGATTAAACTGGGAAGTTTTGTGATGGCACGGTGGTGGTGGCATGATGGTGGTGGTGGTGTTTTTATTTCTATTATTATACTCTACTATAACGTACATTCCAAAATACTATCCTGAGATATCCATCATGCATGTTATTCTAACTGATGTGGGATTTATTTATGAATTAAGTCCAACAAAAAAACAAAAAATACCCAACAGGTAACCCCAATCTTGTTACCTTTTATACGACTCGGCTTGCGCAAATTGCTATTAATTTGCAACCAAGCCGTATCGTGAATATGTACAGTCTATCTAAAACAGAGTTGTACCTCCTGCTTCTCTTTGAGGCATTTCAGATAGGAGCTGCTCTGCGCACAAGGCTTGTGTAATCAGATTTTAGCTTATGAAATATGGCACCGCGTTGGCGTGAGCAGCACTATGAAGACATAAGAAATTTTAATGCAGTTGATGGGCTTCTTAGAGGAATCAGGATTGCTTGCTATTTGTGGTCCTTCCTGATTTGTTTAGACAAATTGCCTTGATAAAGTGCATTCATTAATCAGAACGTTAATATACAAAAACATACCCAGCTCAAAGTGTATTTCCTTGACCCACAGCCAGGAATGATGCTAATGGACTTGGAGAACATTCTTCAACATTCGTCAAGTTTTCTGTCTTTTTTTAAATTTATTATTATTAATATTTTTTTTTACATTTTTTTCAAGGGCAGAGCAAACAAGTCTGCTAGTTTTTGAACGTTTTGAGAATGTTGGAATAATGATAAGTGATCAAGATGATCAATTATCATTCATGTTCTCAATATTGTGGTGGATTCCTAGACAGGAACGAATGAATGAATGAATGAATGAATGAATGAATGAATGCGCACCTGTTTAGGAAAGTAGCGCAGTAGAAAGTCTGGTATCCTTTAGACCTTCTACTCAGCTGGACAAGTCTGAAAATACTTGCTCCAGCTCATGGCCTCATTATTAAACTCTGAAACTGTATGAGACAGCAGGTACCAGGAGCTTTCAGAACCAGAACTGTACTGTACAGTATGTGCCTTGTGTATACTGCATATGTTCTGTAATATTTATTTCTTTAAAAAAGTAAGAGAATGTGTGCGTGTGTGTTTGAGTGTGTGCGGTTGGCACGATGTTCTCTGTCTGAGTCTTTCAATAACTCGGATCTTATTGAGATCAGAATGAGAGTGTGCAGTGCGCGGCGCAGGAACAAATAAAGGAAATCACACCCACACTCGCGGGTCAATAGAACTTCTGTGTACTATTGTGCTGCGAGCGTCTGCTCATTAAGAAATCAGCGCATCGATCCAGGGGTCATCTGGAGCACTAAACTCATGCGGAGAGAATCCTCAGTAATCTGATTTAAAAATGTTTTAATTAAAGCTTCTGCTTCTATTTTGCACTTGTCCTTGTTTCATTTATTCCACGTTGATAGATGGTTATATTACTTATGTCAATGATGCAATCAAAGCAGTGAAAACAGCCCGATTTCATAGGTTCACATCCTCTAATTTCACAGTCGTGACTGAAAGCTTTGTTTTTTTACAATTGTTTTTATTGAATTAATGTCCCTAGCTTTCAAAATAAATAAATAAATAAATAAAAAGAAAAAGTTTGCTAGGCAACCGTGTCAAGGAAGCATGTTCAGGGGATATTTCTGAAATCATGGCTGTGAAAAAGGAAATAATGGAACCATATTAGTATTCAGGTGATGGGAGCCTCTGGTGGTGTGGAGTGGAATTGTCTTGTGATGCCGTACTCCTCTGGTTATAATACTAGGATGTAAAAAACAATAAAAATCACATTTTGACTGCTCACATCCAGCACTGACACATCTTTAGTACGGTTTAAAACAAACTTGATCATGTAAATGTTTGACCTGCAATACTCAGAACTGCATGTATTTCTAAACAACCTCCTGTACATATTCTGCCGGTCTTGCTGACGCCGCAACAAAGTCTTCCAAAACCTGTCAGCGGCGATACGCTGAGCCACATATCTCAGAAGTAAGAAATCTTATATACAGGGAATTTCATTGCAGTTCTAACAGCATTTCCCGAGCCTGCGCGGCTATAGGGACTCGTACAGACACGAGAAAAAGCAAGACAAAGGAAATGAGTAAATGCAGCTGTCAGTCAAAATTGACTCTCAAAGCAACAGTCTCCGTTTCGGGATGATTCATCACATAAGATGTAGCACACACAGCTCGATTGCGTAGTCCGGGATGAAATCGTCTGAAAGGAAAAGTTTCTCATGGTGCTAAATGAGTTGGCGGAGTGTAAATGAGTTTCCCAAGATGGATGAGAGAACCGTCAAAACAACAGGTTGCTTCGGGCTCACGTATTTATTACCAGGTGCATAAAAAAGAATTTATATATATTCTACAAGTCAAATTTTGGGCACACTTTCTAATGATCTGTCCATTCTTATTTCTATCTACATTGTACAGCAATGAGGTTGTACTGTGGGTTAGTGGTTAGTACTACTGTATCACCTACTGTAGCACTTCCAGTCCTCCTCATGGTCTGTGTGGATGGAGTTCACATGTTCTAAATTCAAATTCAAATTTTATTTGTCACATACACAGTATGATATGCAGTGAAAGACTATGAATAGGAATAGGAAATAAATATGAAAAATAAAATAAAGGGTAAATTTAACTAGGAAAGAATAAAATA
>JAQMYL010000038.1:30390865-30408018 GCA_030014365.1 Clarias pachynema
GTGATGGCGAATCAGGTCTTAATAATATGTTTGTTCCAATTACTTATATTACTGACTTATCCCACTATGTCCTGCATTCATTTCTAAATAAAGTGTTGCTCTTCTTCGTATCTGCCAGCTACCACCACTACTACTACAGTACCACTACTACTACACTCACCTAAATATTTATAGCTCACACCCAGTGTAGTTAAATATTTGAAAATATTGCACGGTCACATTTTTTTTGTATATTATTTATTTAAATATATGATTTAAATATATACAGTGTGTCTGTATGTATGCATGTGTATGAATGTACAGTAGATGAGGGATAGTCATAGTCTGTTATTAATCACTGATATTATCAGAACACTTTCACGGCATGAGCATATTCTTAGTTGATGAGTAGCATTAAGTAAAACTCAACACCTACTGTAGTCTTACTCCTGTTAGTTGTTGTTTTTCCCCCCTTTCATCTTGCCTATTCTCTCTGAAACTCGAGGGGAGAGGATGGTGTTGCTTTGATTGCTGTGTGTCTACAGGTTGTCCTCGGGCAAACTGAACATTTCGTCAGGAGCGTGTAGTAAATAATTCTATCGGAGGAGAAAGACGAAGGAAAGCAAGTAGATAATATAATATGACTTAAATGATGACCGTCTGACACGCACTTAACTGTATGGGAACGTCTATGGAAATTAAGCTGAGCGATAAAGAATAAATTTCACACGTTACACAATTACATTTCCTTCATAATTAAAATATCCTCAGGAAACATCTGCCGGAACCAGTGGACAAATGGAGGGCAAGATCTTTACGTCTAGACCCTTTTTATAATTCATCCTGTTATCGTTGACCTCCAACTTCTTTTGCCTCCTTCCACTCCTGCCCTTCTGCTCTGCCCTTCCCCTTCTTTAATCTTCTCCCAAATAAGAGCTGACGTGTATGAAATATGCATGCTCTTCATCAAACGCACCGTTCCTTACTGAGCACGCTCAGAACAGGGTGTCGGCCACGTCGTCTCTTTCGCTGTGGAAGTCGTCATGTTTGGCTTCAGGCTAAAGTCAAAAGGAGGTAGTTCAGTGGTGCAGACTGCATAAAAGGGCTTAGCTACACACTTCAAAGGTCAGATGGTCCTTCAAACTAGGACTGCCATGCCCCGGAGTGTGTGTACTGCTACTGTGGCAGTCTCGATCGTACAACTTATTTCTATGTAGATTTAATAAAATACTAAAGGCTAAAATCAAAATTCAGTGCAACCTTGACTTCACCTTGTAGTCCCCGCTTAAATGTGGTTGAAAGAACACAATGATGCGTCTATAATAGAAATGAGTTAACTATTATAGATGCTTATGTGATACTTTAACAAAGTCATTCAATTGGTTCTACAAGAAGTGAAAGTCTGTGTTATAGACACACAGTGGATGTAGAGGGGGGGGGGGGCGCGTTGTGGTTTGGATTCAGTGGTTGGTGTCGGATGGATGAGGGGATGAAGATGAACTGAGGAAGGGGTTGATGGACTGATTAAGGGATTAATTAATGGTTAGTGGATTGGTGGATGGATATGTTGATTCATTTAATCATAAATGTATTAGATCATTATAGGATGAATGAGTGGATGGATGGGAAGAGAAATAAAGGCAACTGATGGATGAATGCATGGGTGGTTGGATTCATTTATTGAATGGTTTGAGGGATGGGTGGTGGCATGGACAAAAGGTTTAATTGATTAATTGGATATTTGAAGTAAGGATGGAGTGGATGAATGGAAGCGTGGGTTACATAACTCAACTGAATAGTCCATCACGTTACTGCTGTTTTTTGCAAGCCTTTAAAACACACACAATTTAAGTGACCATGCTGCTTAGATATTTATATGCGTCAAAAACTTGATGCTTCCTGGGGTTCAAACATCAGCCACTATATACTGTGGGGAAAAAAAAAAAGTACGCTTCCTCATGTGTAAACTTCAATGTTACGTTAAATATCGTTTGATGTAGATTTCCCCTCAAATAAAACCTAGTCTGATCTGTTATGTGTCTATTTCATATTTATTCCTTGGTAAACTATGGTTCATAGTCACAGATCAGCCAAAACATTAAGCCCAATGTTGTATAGGTTCCCTTTGTGACTTTTTTTTTTTTTAATCCAATACTCTGCTCCATGCAATTGTTCCACTGGGTCTGACACGGAACTTTTGCCTACACCAGACTCTATGCAACATTGTTTAGTCTCAAGTGTTTTTTTTTTCCTCCCACAAAGGATCATGTAGAGGTGGAAGAGATTTGGAACCCAGAGCGTGACGAGGTTGCATTGGTATGTTACAGGCCCAAGTCAGATGGTGATCAATAAAGCTTTTATTATTCCAGAAACATGAGCATGGGTGCTTGGAAACCATAGATTTGGTCCTCCCTGGTAGCTTCACAGTGGATAAAGAGATGTTCCAATCCCCCACCAGCAAGACGAAAGCCCAAGAGTAAGGTGTCCTAAGGTTTTAGTAGAATAGTTAAGGGAAACATGATTGATTATGTCCTAAGCACAAAAGGTGCTCTGAAGGGGGAAAAGATGGCTATATTTCTATTTTCCACGCTGAGCGATAAGCGTCATAAGAACAATAGGGAGACTTGTAATCGCTTCTTCTGTGCTGAGTGGATTTATGACCCGTAAAGCGGTCAGCTGCTGGTTAATGTTACCCGTGGTGATGTTGCTTTGCTGAAGGCTCTGAAGTAGCAGCGTGAGCAGAATCGGTGCTGAGATGATCCATGCTTAAAGTCTCCTTTACCAACCTGAATGCTGTACAGGGGACAGATCAGGAAGACTAGATTTAACAAAGGATCTGGACCAGATTATCCCGCTTCCAGTCTCCAACGTTTGCATGATGCATGGTGGTAAAATAAGTTCAGATAATTAAATCATAACACTTTTTTTGGAAAACATGGAATATGCCGTGCTTAATTGGCTTACAATCACAGACAATGTTCAAGTTTGGGTAACGAGAGCAGGTGAGATTCTCAGTTAGCAAACAAGCTACAGGCATTAACAATGAAATGTAAACTGTGTGTGCTGTGCCCACACACACACACACGTTACCTGGTATTAAACCAAACCCTAATGTAAACAAAGTAATGAGTTTTGAGCCAATTGCTATTACAGTATGTTGACTTATTAGAATAAACATGAGGCGAGGAGCAAGTGTGCGTAATAAGCGTGTGTTGAACAATTCTACAATGCACAAATGCCAACACTCATGGTACGCTTTGCAACAAGTCGATGGCTTGTGTCTTTTTGTTTCCCCTGTCTGTGAGGCCTAGGTGACGGTTAGGAATCACTATCCGGCGTCTTGTGGTGGCGCCGTCATCTGTTGACTTCACACGTTTTTCTTATATCCACAACTCCTCCTAAAACATTTATGAGAATTTGACCAAACCTTGACAAGCCGCTTAGCTATTTAATTTCAGAGGTAACCTATTCGGTAAACACAGCTGACATGCCATCCTAGGAAGATGCACGGTCATAATCGACTGGTGATGCTGATGGGAGGAATCGGGAAAGTCATTCAGGAAAGGTGGGGTTTGTGTACACTGCTATATTAGACAGAAAAAGGAAAATTTAAGTTTGTGTTCTTTAATAATGAGCCCCATGTGACCTGTGCTCAGTAGGAAATGAGTAATAGATTGCACACCGGTTGGCGTAAACAATCCTGGCACAAACCAAATAAGGCCTTGCTAAGCACACTAGTCCATTCACAGGTCAGTGCGATAGAGACGCCAGCGACGCCGCAGTTCATCTTCCTTCACAAAGTGCGGGAAAAGGGAAGTGTGATAAATGCAATTACCCAACTTTTTCTTTTTTTTTCTTTTTTTTTTTTCCCACCTCCTTGGAATAGCTTTTCTTTCTTTTGCTATGATTTAATGTATTTGTTCACTGTGATTGTTTTACAAAGATTTCTTAGTGTGCTAATTCCTTGTTTGTGTCCTATATTAAGCCTGACATCGACTACAATATGTGGCTAAAGGACAGAGTAGGGTGAGCGTGTGAGAGTACAGGGGGTGCGGAGTGGGGTGGGAGCCGGTGCTAGCATGCTTCAGCTCCCCAGTATCGATCCGGCACTGTCCCGTCCCATCAATAACTCCTTGCATGTAATCTAACTGTCTGCCTCCATGACATCCTTGTTAACAGGACCAGATGAATAACACAATTCCTTTGTGTGCCACTTAAATCGGAGACAAGATTCAAAATTCTCATCTAGCCTTTTCAGTGGAATCTTGACTATCCGACTAATCAAGTTAAAAATATAAGAGGACGAGGAAGAATTGAAGAGTGTCTGTCCTGCGCTCGCTGCTCTTATGTAGATGCCTCATTTGGGCAATTGTGGCATACTTGCACGAACCTGCATTACAATCTGTCGCTCTAATTGATGCGCTGTTCAATTATTATTATTTTTTTTGAAGCACCATGCCCCATGAGTGAAAAGGGATGGAAACTAGAGGAGACCGATAAAGGAGATGGAGACAGAGTTTGAGAAAAGAACTTTTTTAATCAGTCTACAGGGAGTGTGGAGGGGGGGATAACGAGGAGGTGTGTTCAATTTTCACACCACAAGGGCCTCTCCTCTTCGGCTGAAACGGTGGCCGACTCTTTGCTTTGTCTGAAAAGCTTAAAACTAATGAATAAAGCACAGTGCCATTTTAATTTTTGTTTTTTTGCATGTAATTATTTAATGCTCTTTATAAAACCTGCCAACGGAAGGTTTTTGTTTAAGAAAAGGTTTCAAGTAATAGGCTTTTGGGCTTTTTTAAAATATTTTTTTTATGTTTTATTGTTTAAATAGCACATCCACTATTTTAGGTCTTTAGGAATATGCATTTGACACTCATTGCAACGATTTTCTTTATTTCTTCTATTGAAAGAATAGAAAGAAAGTTAATTGTTCACTGCCATCTATCCAGAACTTTCTCTATGTTGCACGCGTCCCATGTAGTTAGTATGTGGCAGCAGTAAAAAGGCTGTGTAGTACTATGGGCGTGGCCCTGGACTCTTTATAGTACTAAATTAACTGTGCTGACCTGGTTACTGTTAACAAACTGAATTGTTTCAATACTTTTGAATACACTACACAATTTAAAGGGAATTGATGGTACCTCCACTTAGTAGGATTATATTTAACATTTTTAACCCACTAAGAATATTCGCACAAAAAACTGAATAGTGATTAAATTAACATTCAGAGTTTAACCAGAGAAACAAAACTAGATAACTGGATGTACTGGAAATATACTACACCAACAGTTCTTTAGATGCAAAGACGTATTTTAGTCAAATTCAATAGAAAAAATATCAATGGAGATCGCGAGTCCGATTCCCGGGTGATTCTGTAACCTCTCGCAGCCGGAGGTCTGAGGCGTCTGTGAGCTCAAGCAAGCGGAAGGAGCGGATAGCGCTGTCCTCCGAGTGTGTTACGCCGCCCCCAACGTTGCGTGAGCGAGCAGTTCGAAAAGATGCGGTTGGCTGGCGGCACGTGGTTCGGAGGAAACGCGTGATGGTCTTCGGCCCTCCCGACTGAGTGGTAGTGTAGTAGCAGCCTTAATATGGGAGCCCCCTAGTGATGAGGAGGAATTGGACACAACTAAATTAGGGAGAAAATCTGGGGAAAATAATTAAAAAAAAAACCTTAAGTTTAATCAGCTTCAATGTAATTTACTTTTAGCCATGTCCTATTCTGTAACTCTGGTTTTATACTGTACAAACTCATTACCTACAACACTTGAGGTGCAGGCCAGTAACGCAGCTTGGGATCGTGGACGCCTAAAACTGTGTGGCCGCTTCACTTGCCAAGTAATCAACAAAATAAAATGCACGTGCAAAAAATGTCTTTGTATTAACAACCCTTTAGTGCAGTCAGTTGTCCATGCGATCTCCGAGACGAGTCCAGGCAATGAGTGATGGGAGACGCGACAGAAGGAAACTATAGACTAGCATTTAGAGAGCAGCAGTCCTGCACCGCGAAGTTAAGCTCACAGACAGCATCAGTCTTTGTACTTCTTTAAAGTCATTTAACAAGCAAATTTTTGTCAACACAGAATTTTTAAACAATCATTACATTAGCCACGGGTAATAACATACTGTATAATGCTATCATCACTACAGTCAATATCAGTAGCATTAGCATGCGATTATGCTAGCCGTGATTAGCATCTTAGTTTCTAGAACTAACTCTGATTAAAAACAGACCACAGAGATGTACACAAAGTCAGTAAACTTACTCTGGCTGAAATATGTCCGTTACCACTCGGTAAATTCTGTATCCACCTTTAGTAAACGGCGCCTCAGTCCTCCAGAACCGACACCACATGCTTATTATCTTGTCTCGTCTCCCCAGGTATTGATGCTAACAAGCCCTTAAACTCTCTCTATGGGGTCTCCTTTAACTCTCACCTCTTTGTACTAGTGATTGTTTAAAAAGATGTTACACACCCAATGCAACTCTATGCAAACTTTAATAGAGAGTTTTTCACTTGGGGTGGGTTGCCAAATAAACCATACCATTAAGTGCTAAATAATAATGACATATTTTCTTCCTTTGACCACTTCATTAAAAATAAACGCGGATTTTATCAACTAGGGTTGATGGGGTTTAACATTACATTAAGCTATATCTGAACAGTTTTAAACATTCTAGATGAAGTGATATTTAACTATTTATTTATTTATTATTTTTATTTATTTTATTGTCGGCATTTGTTAAGTCTTGTCTATATCTACAGTACGATTTGTTTAACCAGGCCCAGCAACCATTGGGAAAATCATCCTATTATCTCAAAAGGTAAATTGCATTGTTCATTGTCTTTAGCCTGGAGTCTTGTAGGATAAAGAAATGTGATTTTGTCAAGCTCTTTATAATGTCCTTGTGCCTTCTCTTTACCAGCTTTGAGGAATTGCATCCTTATAAAGATGCAATCGGGTTGTTGGAAGCCCAAGGAGAAACAAAAAAACAGCCATTTGAGGTTATGATTTTATTGCCTCCCGCCTTTCACAATGCTAAAGTGGTCTGGTTGAATAAAATCTTTTCTAACAACTGAATGTTGCGATAAGCCCTGGCATAATCAAGCTGTGTGTTTTTTTTTTTTTTTTTTAAAGAGGAGTACTGTCACTGTCCTCCCACACAAGTACATCTCCATTTTTGTAATTATCTTGCACCAAAATTGATTAATACTAAAGGCACTGATGGTTTGGGAATCATTAAAAGTCCAATAATAACGAGAAATGTGTTTCATATGAAATAAGTGAATTGATGCTGTAAATGTTTGTTTTTTTCCACACAAGCAAATTAAAATCACCAATGACTTAAAATCATTTTAGCCTTTAAAATAATGAGTATAGAACATTTGTTTGTCTTGGAATTAAGTACAGAGCAATGGTGCTGTGGTACCTTTTTGGGACAATTCTATGAGGAATGTTTAAGTTAAACCAAGACTTGTAATGAACTGAATCATGCACATGTATGGTGATGGGAATTACAGTAAAATATTTGAATGGTATAAAGAAGGCCATACTGTACGTCCATGAATGACGATCCTGACCGAGGTGGCTCGGAGCCGACTGCAGACTTTCTCGTGAACGTTCAGTGAGTAAGATGCCTGATTTTTAAAAAATCAACTAATCAGTTTGTTGCCAACTTGTGCAAAAGAAGCATCTGTCTGTGGGAACTGTACAGTTATTCGTGAATGCCCTTGTTTCCGGAAGTTGAGGGCACATTGGGTAAAGAGAGAGCTCTTGGGTACAGAGGCAGTCTGCTCATGGTTCCGGCATATTGGGAGAACTTTTTACCTTGATGGTGTCCAAGCACTAGTGAAATGCTGGAATAAGTGCATTAGTGTATCAGGGGATTATATAGAGAAATAAAGGCAGCTTAAACGCTCATAACTGTGTTCTGTTATTCTGCACAATCAAAAGGTTTAACTTGAACACACTCCTTATGTGTCCTGGTAGGGTTGAAGTGTTTGAAGCATCTAAGTTTTTTCCTCGATCTTAATAGCCATTAAGGATGATTTGAGTCTGTTGGTTCTCCTGCTTTCAATTAGCTGACTTTCAAAATGTCATCTATGTATATCAGCTCTGTGATACACTGCTATCCGGTTCATACCGCTGACTAGGATAATGAGGTCGCAAAATCAATCGTGTCTATAATTGTGACTTAATTAAAGAGCTCGATTTAAGTGGGTGATTCAGAAACGCATGTTATTTATTTATTTTTTTTAAGCGTATCTATAAAATGCATATTAGCACTCCTCGGGATGAACCCGGAGAAAACAACTGCAGGCCTTGTGATCAGAGTGCATGGCGCCTGCTGCGTGGCCCTGCAGATAATGGGAATAAGCAAAGATGTGAATGATCTCTGTGTGCTGGGCTGACGGGGCCATTTGTAGATCGCCTGCCTGCTATTGCGCCCTAAGAGTCGGCTCCATTTTCAGACTGCCATTAGCGTGGCTATGTGACACATTTTGAGAGATGCAATTTCACAGATGCACTCGCTTACACCCGAATACTGACGGGCTCCTTGTCCTCTGAGTGGCTGTCATCAGCTCGTATTAGAGTGTTTATCTGGATGACACAGGCCCAGCACCTCCTGGAATACATTAGTTTTTATTTGTGTGTGGCGCATCAGTCATGAGGAGAATTCGGAGCCAAGCGGCAAAGACAAAGGTTGTATGGATATCGGAGGGCAAGCTGAATTAAATTGTGTCTGTGACAAATATGTGACCCGATAAACCCCTAGAAATAAATAAACGAACACAAAAATTAATTGTCCACTCAGCTGTGTAGAGAGCATGTTTAAGCCGGTTGTTTAAGTCAACCTGGGACTTTTGACGGTGCAGAATAACAGTACAATCACAAGACTAAAAATGTGCTTTATTTCTCTATATAATCAACCGCAACACTAATGCACTTATCCCAGTTTTTCACTAGTGCTTGAATACCATCAGTGTTGAAGGTTTTTTTCAGTATGACGAAGCCATGATCGGATTGCCTGCATGAAACACTGGCCCCCCAAGACCTCCTTTCACAAACGTATGACAAAAAACGTTTGTACCATTCACATGAGCAGCGAAGTGTCTCGTAGCTATACCGTGCTTGAAGTCTTCAGTAAATGTCGAATGGTCTTTCCATTCTCTCTCAAGAAATGAAGTCCCAGGTTGACTTGAACGCCCCTCATACTTTAGTCTTCAGTACTCATCTTTAAATGGTAACTTTAAATAGTACCATCCAGATAAGTATAGCCTAGATAGCTGTCATTTTGTGTCCCAGATTTGTTGCTACAGCTTACACTAGGCTTACATCATATTGGATTAGATGTTGGTACTGAAACCATTGTACAACTCCAGTATGTACACACGCATGGTATTACACTGACATCCAATACTTCTTTCAGAATTGGTGCATTGTTGAGTAAAAATGTTCATCCATCTGCTTCAAATGATTTCTGCCTTCTACTTAATTTTCATTTTTTAAAATTTTTTATTACTGAACATTTTCGAACATGGCAGCGAAGAAGACATCAGATGTTTTATTAATAATTGAAAACGTCACAAACTTTATTTATTAATAAAGAAAACCTGTCCAAGAAGTCGCTGTCACGAGTCACATCAGTCACAGTCTCTATAAGCATGCCACAGTCGTCTGTCGTTCAAATCTGGAAAAAAAATAAAAAATCAATGTAAATTATAGAAGACATCCATGTGTGCTCATGCAATTTGAAAAGTCTGTGTGTAGGGGGAGCTCACTGAAGCAGAGAAAACTGATGGCTTTTTTTATATATTAATCACCAAGAGCTGTTTTTAATATAATTCAGGCATATTAAACACATAATTAAAGAGCTCTCAGGCAATCTCCTGCCCAATTAATGTTAAGTAAATGCTAATGCTTAACTGATTCACCTTTTTAGTCGTTGGATTAGAGCGCACAGCGAACATAACATTTTCCCCCTCAGTCTGTTTTGCATTCATACTTTTATTATGGTAATATTAGAAAATAACTTTCTGTTTATGACTATTTGGTGCAAATGTCAAATGAGGCAGATTGTCAGGCATGTATTTAAGTAAGTATGCACCGTTTTGTTTTTGTGCCAAGACTGCCTAGCTAACCTCTACCTTGCTCCTATATTCTACTTGCAGATCAGCAATGGTAGTATTAACATTTAAGCACACACACACGACGAAAGCTTTACCATTTAGTAGCCTTGACCAAGCGTATGTAAGAGGGATCTGCCAGACTATGGAATTTCCTAATAATAATAGAGTTGGACAACATGGTGGTTTCACACCTTCTGAATTAGGAGTTGCCTTGTGCCCCAATTAACGCCATTATCCATCCATTATCCAACCGCATTATTATTATGGATAATGGCGTTAATTCTAATTAACATGATGGTGTCTATTGTATGATTTGTATGCAAGAGCAGTCTATTTCATTTCATATCAAATAAGTCAAGCTATTAACCGCAAATTTTTTTTTAGATCAAATTAGGGAAAGTGAAGTTAAAGCATCATTTGATCGGTTTGTTCGGAGTTATTTGTAACTTCCCAAGGTATGACCCTGATCTTCAAACTGTAAGTATAGTAAACTAACATTATCAACAACTCTTTGTGCTTCCAGCTGAAATAAATGCTCAATAAGTAAAACATCTTTGCTTGGTTGAGTTCAGTCTTGTTGGGCAACTGGCTGAAAGGATCCACAGACTTTCCAGCATGGTTTCCTGTGCATACCCTTACCAAGAAACAAGAAAGATCTGAGCCTTGGTTTATCACCTAAAGATATCGTGTACGAATCAGGCTACATTCAGACTTGGAAGGAAGCCTTTCTGAGGACGCCTAGTCTCAACATTATTCTCATTGCTTTGTCAGCTCGCAATTGCTTCGAAGTAAAATGCCATCTATTAGTGCCCCTGAGAGTCATCAGTGAGCATATCATCTCTGAGTACTTAATTATCAACATCAGCCTCGTTCTTCACGTTTTAAAAATACTAATTGCAGTGTAAGTGCACCTGCAGTGAGTCTGTCCCTTTAGCAGACAGTGTATTCCTTAATGACCGGCTATCACACCAGAATTTTGGGCTTCGTTGCATTGAGACGAGTCTATAACACTGTTTGCTTTGGAGGCGCATAATTAAACTGTTAGACTGTAGTGTTTTGTGGAATAGATGGACTGTGGCAAGCATTGAGTGCTGGAAGAAACTAGTCCTTGTAGAAACCATGCTGACTTGGATTTCATTTTTATACCTTTGTCAATCCCAGTTACAACCACAAATCTTTTTTTTTTTTTTTTTGCCCTCTCTCTCTCACCCATTATTCCCTTTTTCTTGCCAGGAGGAGTAGTAAAAAATTGTTCAAAGCTTAGTAGGAGATTGACCATTAGGGAATCCGGTGGTGCATCCATCAAAAGCCTAATAGTTTGAGCAAGAAGCTTGCTAGCCTTGGAGTTTTGGATTCCAATATGCAATGTTGAAACCTATTGCTACACTGCATTACAGAGTGCTTGCTAATTTAGTCCAGTGATCTACAGAGACCTGTACAATCGGAAGCTGTGGGATCTCTACATAAAGAAAGGTTTCCAGGGACGTGCTCCTGAGAGAACCATGATTCCAGTACCCTGCCCCCTGGTATCCAAGGCTCCACTGAGCATCATCAGGATTGCCAGGGAGGGAGTTGGTGGAAGATAATGCCATCATTAGAATGAGGTGGAATGCTTCCCTGGTCAACTTGTTAGGGTCCCGCTCAATGGTCAAATGCAATAACTGTACCAGGAAAGGGTTACATGTCTGTAAGCAATTATTCATAACATGGTGTTGTTCATTTAGCTACGTTAAGCTGCAATTTAATTTTTATGCATTATATCCACAAGAGAGGATGGGGAAATATAAGGATGTTCAGCAAGGTGGTTAGGTTTTGAGTTTACTAACTACTGGTGTGATTGAGATTATTCTCTCATGAACTTTGTCCCCAACTGTCTTTGCTTGCAGTGGTACAAAATTGGCTACCATAATATTTGTATAATAAGCCTGCCAACCGTAACTCAATGGTATAATTTAACCAAGTGTAAAAAAAAGACATAAGATTAAAACTATAAGCGGTTACGGAGGGACACTACAAACAAGTTTGCTCCATCATTTTGATATCCCAGCCAGGAGAGCAGACTGGTCGTGCATTCCCAGAGGATGATGTAGTCCCGCATCATGCAGTCGCTAGCAAATCATAGGTGTCTGAGTTAATGTGGAAGGGGTGGATAGCAGTGTGTTTCTTCAGTGTATTATGCAGCTCCTCAATAGTGTCAGCAGCTTTACCTGCCACGGAGGAACCATGGCCTCTGCCTTTTTGTTCATAGTTGCTGCTGAAAACAGTGTGTCCTAAAATTGCGAATAAAACCTGGGTTAATGGGGGCATGGGTTGGATGTTGCAGGAAATTCTAAGATTCAAAATACAGCATAATGTTCATTTTCTCATTGCTTTCTATTCAGTTATGGATGACTGATACAACAGATGGCTTGCTTTCCCATTTGATTTAAGCCATATTTTCTTAACATCTTAATCAAATAGTAATGAAACTTTGATACACTTAATAGTGCGAGTGATTGGTCCTGTCAGTATTTAGTGTTCATGAGGACTGGGCTGAGGTTAGTTGTGGCCTTTCCTAGCGGTACTAAACACCTCAATTTGGGATTCTCTTTGTAAATCCACCATTCCAAACATTTAAAGAGCCTGCAACAGACCACCGTTTCAAAAAATTGTAAGAAATATCAGTTAAAAAGCCCTTGGCAGATGGGAATATTTAAAATCGCCTCAATCTAAATAATTGAGCTGTTTTATATTATATGTGCAGTCCATGAATCTTCTGGGGTTTTTTTTCTCTCTAGTGTTTGCTGTTCGCCTCCACCTCAGCAGAGCATCCAAAAAAAAAAAGAAAAAAAAAAAGTATTGAATAGTCAGCAGTGTTCCCATTGCCAATAAGGCATAATTCAAAATCCTTCTTGAATCCTTTTCTGTACCTTCTGATGAAACTAGAGGAGCAAAGAGGAGGTAATGTATCTAGTAGAAGCTACCATGACGGCCATTTATACAGTATTTACCTTAGAAGGAACACCTAAGAAAGTGGGGGTCTACCCTTTGACCCAACAGCAAAATGGCCTTTGCTCATAGGGTTTCACAGGGGACTAAAAGGAAACCCAAAAAACCTTTTTATAGATGTCGTATTCTTCTTTCATTGACTTATTGTTTAATATCCTGTCATAGTGCATCTTGCTTATTTCTTAGACACAAACTAGTTCTGGGTTTCTTTCTCTTTTTTTTTTTTGGTAAAGAAAATGAAACTACACCAAACTGAGATCATTAAAATCTTATTGGCTGCTTTTAAGTAATACTATATGCTCCTATATCTTGGGTGTAAAATTCAGAACTCGATGACAGCTGAGCCGAGGGTTTGATCCTGCGTTTCAACTACCATATGTGTAGAGTTTGGCGCGCTCTCCTGCGGTGAAACCAGATGATTTTGATGCTTCAGGAGACTTCTCATTACTGCTATAAAGGTAAAAAGTAGATAGTGTTGGTCTAACACAATCCCTAGATCTGTATTTCTAAAACGTATGTGGCCTAAATGAAATGAAACTTTGTTGTGTAATTGACATCACCATGACCCTGATCAGACGATTACTAAAGATGCTGTAAATGCATTGCTACTGTAGCACCACATGTTCTTGTGAATAAACGTGGCCGCTTTTTTTTTTTTTTTTTGTCCTACCAGACTATCAGCCTGCATAAAGGTAAAAACCATCTTTCAGCTTGCACAAATTGGGTTATGTCCTTCAGTTTTCCAGGCCTGATCCACCTCTAGTGTCAAAAGGATACCAAGTACAAGTGCTATTTGTATTAGTGCACAAAGTGTTGTAGGATTCAGCGCCGCAGTTCAACACAAATCCATTACATGAATTATACAGTACTGTACTGTAGCTGTTTCCTTGATACTCTCTGAATCAACTCTCATGAAACTTTTGTCATATTACCCAGACACTTTCTGTATTTAATTCACCAGCCTCTTATAAATGTTCCTACTGGAAGCGTCTGAGAATCGGGAACTTTTTAATAAGAGCTTGTCTCCAGAGAGGCGGTTTATTCTATGACTTTAATGAGAGATTTGAGGACCAGAGTTCATTATGCTCTAGTTCATTATGATTCTCATGTTGTCATGCTACAGTATGTATATATTTTTAACTTTGTTTAGGCAGCATGGTGGCATACTGGGTAGTGTTGGATGGTAGTACTGGGTACATCTTTTACGCATCTAGAATCCCGCCATCATGGCAGGTGGTACAAATAAATCAATATAAGGAGGAAAAAAGTACATTTAACATTTTAAAAAGGAAAAAGGGGTACATCTTAATGAAACACAAGAAAACCCTTGGCCAGCGAACTACACTAATGAGTGGAATTGCTTATATTCAGATGTTTGTAGCAATTTCCTGCAAACCTCTTTGATTATGTCACTCTTTCTGTATCTGTTCCTTTCCATCCGTTTGATTCTCACAGCAAAGGAACACCAACTTGGTGAATTGATCATTGATCCATCATTCATAAAGATGGTAAACAAGGTAAAATAGAAATTTTAACCCGCTATATACTGTACACTGTACATGTGACTTTTCACCACTAGGAGGATCTCAGAATGTGCCTTTGAGGTTCTGTCAGCAACTTTACTCCTACTGTTGCTAACGTAAGCTAAGGCATTTTCTGTGCATTTTCTTTTAATCTCTTAAAACCAGAGTGCTCAATGGCACTGAAGTACGAATCCAGACATTTCTCGAAACGCTACCGATTTGCAATGTTGCAGCAAAGGTAGGGACCTTCTTGTTTTTGATTGAACAGAACCCAAGTTGAGCCAGAGTTACATTGACCAGCACAGCTCGATATTGTTCCATGTGGTTCATCATAAACAAAATTGCCCAGGTCCTTCATCCCAACCTGTATGTAATCCATGAAAACCACAGTCGTTATATTGAGTGGATTTACAGTTACCTGTAGCATATGAAGGCACATTTTGATGTTGTGGAGAGTTGACAGCATGTCACAATTTACTTCATATGAAGTTCGTTCATGGAAATATCCTCTAGTTCAAACGCCCACATCCAGTACTACTGTACCTTATCTGTAAATATGAAATTCGTGGTTTGGGGGAGACGTAGTCATGGTTTGTACTTCAGAGCCACTGTGCAAATGTCCTCATATGACACCACCATGGAATTTTCTTCCAAGTATGTTGTATATATTTCTTTGAGGGTTCCTCATATGCAGACCATTAGCAATAATTCTTTTTGGAAATTTTTAGTTAATAAGAGCTAATCAAAGCAAAACAGTGAAGTTATAATGCACGCAACAGTAATGAGCGCGTCTCAAAATTCAAATCTATTTAACAGCATTGTTACTTAAAAATCTTAAAGGAAGACTCTGGGAATCATAGGGTTGGAAATTGGGGTGGGGGGAGTGGTTTGGGGGGTTTACATAGTTTTAAAAGAGTTGTGCAGTTTAAAAATCAGATTTGTTCAAAAAAAAATCTGTGCTATCCTAGATATAGTCCCCTGATATTCCCCATATTTGCTCGCCAAGCCTCTTCTGGCTGGCCATTCAGGAGAGGAGCTAATGAGTGAAGTTGAATAAAGGTTGTGGTGGGGTTTTTGTGCGTACATGCATGCGGCCTGCTGTTCAGAGCAGCCCAAATGCAGCAGCACACTTTGGAAACGAGAGCACGCTGTCCGTTTGGCAGAAAATAAAGAAGCGGCATCTGGACAATCTTCTCTCTAGGGCCCATCATCTGGGCCTAACAAGACTCAAGGAAGCAGACCGTCCAGCAGTGATGGCGTCTCTTGCAGATGGCGGTTGAAAATCTTAAAAATAGCAAATGGGCCAGGAAGCGCTTGGTTCTTGTGAGAGTATGAGTGCGTGATGAGCGCTGGACAGCCTGAATTAAACCACGGGACCGATACAGCTGTCGTAATGCAGCATCTCACAAATGCCTTGTCCTTAAGAGTCCTCTGAATTCCAACTGGCAGATTTAAAAGGAAAGAAAAGGGGGGAGGGGGAACACAGGTGGGTACCAAGACATTAAATATCTTTTCTCTGGTGCGTACTTGAGCGAGGAGAGCATCTGCACGCACATCTGTCCCATTTGCACTGCTGCACATATAAAATTAAAACACTCCCGCTGCTACTCTAATAAAGCCAGTTCCTAGGAACAAAAAAAAAATAAAGTTATGGCACCTTCCGTACTCATTAGGCAATTCATCAAAGAGAAATAAAATTTGCGTTAAATCTCACGGCTTAAGTATCGCTCTAAATTTAGAGTGCTGTAAAAGAAAGTGGTTAAAAAGTAATTGGTGCATTACAGCTTACCTGGGATCCTGCTTCCGTGTGCCAAACCGCATATTATTGTTCCATAATAATATCGCCACTGCCATAATGGCTTCACACAATCTGCGCTCTAGCCAGCCACATGGTCTTAGCTCGAACTCAAAGGTAAGCAGGTTCAGTGAAATGGCTGGCACCTGCTTAATGTGTTGCACAGTTCACCCTTTACAAAACGCCTATTGTACTCCGGGCATAATGGTTCAGCAGGCAGTAGGCTTTTTTTTTTTTTTTTTTTTTTAAACAAAGCAATTAACTCAAATTTGTTTTTCTGCACACAATGGCTTTTCCCCCTCCAAGTACTGATGATTAGCCCTCACAGGAGCACCTTGGCACCAATATAGCACGTTGGTTATGCAAAATGCTTTGCAATATGGTTTTAGGAATTCCTAACTGCTAGACATGCAACACCATCTGTCTGTATGGGTCAGTAACGACAGAGGTGGCACCGCTGTAATCGGGATGTCTATTTGGCTTTGGGTATCATCTTCTCGTATAGTCAAGAATGAAGCTGGAATGCTTACTAAGCTTGAATGTGTTTTAGCGCTGAGTGAGAAATGACGGATGTTTTATGCCTCATGTACGTACAGTATACACAGTCATGCTTGAACTTTCTTCTTTGTCTTTCGGCTGTTCCCTTTCAGGGGTCGCCACTGCGAATCATCTGCCTCCATCTAACCCTATCCTCTGCATCCTCTTCTCTCACACCAACTAACTTCATGTCCTCTCTCA
>JAQMYL010000038.1:30417150-30427592 GCA_030014365.1 Clarias pachynema
ATATAATTCAGGTGGTATTAAATGGAAAGCTAGTGATGTATGTTGGATGTTCAATCCCTTGTTCCACACACCAAGTTGTGACCTTGATCAGCAGTTAGAGATGGATTTAGACGGATCAGGCTTTTTAGGGCTTATCTGGTTAGCTTTGAAGTTCCCGTTAGCACAAGATGGTTCAGAGGCAATTCAAATGACTTGGAAGCAGTTACTAAGACCGAGCGTTGTTTAAGATGGCAACGTTATCAGATGTGTGTTTATAGGTTGTGCCTTGTTTCGCTTGAGTGTTTTGCAGAACATCCATCTGTTCTCTCTTTCCAGTACTGTGGACTGTTCCGACGTACTTTCACTCATGCTGGTGACGGACACTTAGTGTAATTAACGACTGATAGAACACCTGTGACAGAGTGATGCATATAGTTAAATGACCCGGTGCTGTTATCTTATATTATCGCTACTTGTGGAACGCCTCTCGCCTCTCTGCTTACTTGTTCAGAGCTCTGTTGTATATTTCAGTTTAACGGAAAACAAGAATATGAAAAATTGGACCAGTGCACTTTGGGTTAAATATATTTTTCCTGTGTTTGTAGTGCTGGTGTATTAAAATTCTTTTTTTTAAAAATTTAAAGAAAGGTTTGGTTAATATTATAAAATTGTCTGACTGCGCATGTGTTTAAGTCTGCTCCTTAGTGAGCAGCATATGAAAAATGTTTTGATAGCATCAGTCTGTTAGCTTGTTTGCTGTTTGTGTCATGTTCATAACTTGCCCTCCATGTACAGTATATATAATTGATTGTATAAAGAAAACATTTACATGTGTGTATAGACTGTGTAATTTGTGCATGTCTTTCAATTAGTCTTTCTTTAACCTTTTTTTCCTTTTCTTCCCCCATGGATGCAGTACAGAAAAGCATAGTTTTGGTTGATGTCACTCGCTCTTTTCTGACCGCTGACGGAAATGACAGAGCTTGACGTCTTTTGATGGACGTTGATTGTCGAGATAATTCGATGACGAAAGTGAGGAAGTGAGCAGGAGATCAATGGGAGTCGGGGAGGAAGTCACTCTAGCATTTACTCCGGTCTAATTAGAGTGGGCTGCGATGAGCTGTTGACATTTCGAGTGAGTGTAATGAGTTTCAGGACCAGGGTCATAATGGCACAAAGCGTAATTACGATGTGTATGAGTGAGAGCAAAAAAAAAAGGAAAGCAAATGTTTATGATTACGGTTCTTGCATGTACCGTTTCTCAATGTCAAAAAATATCAGCATGCTATGATCGACATAAGGTTGCTTTGGCTATGATTTGAGATTTTTGCATAAAATAAGACGTTTAGAATAGTGAAGGATGTCAGTGTGACAGTTTTGTAGGCTTTAAAGAGCTTGAGGAAGCAGCTGAAACTAGAACATAATTAAAAACTTATAAACTGAAATTAAAACAGATGAGGAGTGCAATATCCCATTAGATGCCACAGCCGTTAGTGTAAATAATGGTGTGCCAATATGAACTGGTGGTGGTTTACTGATGGCCTACATGGGAGAATCTGACTCTAGTGCTTCATTAAGTTGGTCTCCTTTCCTCGAACGTGCTCTGTAATCACTCCACTAATAAGGTGAGGGCTGGAATTTTCGAAACCTCAAGTTTATCGTGATGGAACTCGCTAAGCCAGTGTCTAAATAATGGCTGTGTATCTTATTAGAGCAATGGGTCCTGTTCCGGGTCTACAAGTACCCTTACACTGCACTATTTAGTATTTGAAAGCCTGGAGAGACCGTTATAAGTTGCTTTCTGTGTGCAGGCAGGCGTGCAGTTTAGCTTTGCGATTAATTTTTCTCTGGTGTATCAATAATTTAAGGAGCTCAGACTTGAATTTGATGAGAAAAACATTTAAATGCAGTATATGGTGTGGTCCTTCTGGGATTTTACCATGGTAGCTATTAGAGATGAAGGCAAGGGTCTGTCGTGGCAGTACAATAGGTTGTTGGTTTGGGGATCTAAGGATCCGGATTTGAGTCCTGTTGTCGGTGGTTGCCACACCCCATATTACCCAGCCACTGCATGCAGTGCCGGTCCCAAGCAAGAAAAGAAATGGGAGAGTTGCGTCAGGAAGGGCATCTATGCCACCATATAATGCATTTCTATAAAACCTGTCCCAAGTTGTGTGCGGATCAGGTGGTCTGCTATGGCGACCCCTTGATGGGAGCAGCTGAAGAAAGAAAGAAAAAAAAAAAAAAAAACACATCGCAATTCGTGTGAACAACGATTCATGCATCGTCATACTTTGCCACAAATTATTGGATGTTAGTGCATTGTGATAATTACAGAATTGCAATACATATCAATTCGATGCTTGGGTATCGTGTCGGTGATTCCCATCCCTAACAAACATAGCCGTGCTGTACATACCTGTAAATATCAGCTAGTTAATGTACCCTTTTAGGAACCGGTTCTGTTCCTAAAAGGTATGTTGATCAAGTGCATATTTTCTCTAGCTAAATTTGGTTGATTTGCCATTGGGTTTGGTTCTGCACTTCACGTTATTGAAGAAATCTCAGGTTTTAGCTGATGTGTAGGAGGGAATGAGGCTGAATGTCCGTAATTACTTAATGGTCAGAAATTCTTTTATAAAAAAGATGAACATAAGGTATTTTTGGTGAGTGAACATAGAAACCACACAGCCGGTTGTTAATAAATGATATAATCAAGTCTGGACATCTTTGACATTGTGACACTGTATTGTTAGAATCGCTTACTGCTCCAAGTGAAGAGCGTTGGCTCAATACTATACATCTTGGTGAAATCTACAGCACAAATTAGATAATAAAACCGGCAAAGTAAATCAAATCAGAAATAAAAACAAAAGAAAATAGACTTTATATTACTGTATAGATCATAAAGATCTGCAAATTGCTGGTTGCTCTTTCTAAGACTGGTTGCTCCAATCTAAAAACAGTCATATTGTGGGGGTGTGAAAAACGTTATAAGCTGATGAACATAATTTAAAATGCTTGTCTGCTGTTGTTAATATTCTTTGTTCTTTTCTCGGTTATCTTCAGTACAGTATGCTTGCAGCACATTGGCAAAATGGTATTTAAAAAAAAAATCATACTGCCTGTGGTATCTGGTTCTGTTAAGAATGCTTGGACTGAAGATGCCAGCCGTATCAATTCCTCAAGGCTTTTTAGATCTGTTCCAGGCCAACTGAACTACAAATGCCACAGGCTGAAACTTATTTGTGTCTCAGTAGAGAAAGCTTAATCATTTGCTTGCTGGTGTAACACGGGCACTGGGGTGGGTTGCCCCCTGGTCTAGGGTACATCACGCAGCTCGAGTTGAGGGCAGTCCAAGTCCTACTTACCAGATTTCCAATGTCTGGATTCAGAAATACTGAATGCGTAAATCTGGATTTAGAAATACTGTCTTTTTAATAACCTCCAGACCGCAATGATGTCACAGGGGTCATGGTTGTCTTCTAGGCCTGAGCAATTGTGTTACAGATGCACTCTTGAAATATTTCTAATGGGCCCTTTCTAGTGTAGCACCAATGAGAGACTGGTTTGGAAGTCTTCGAGAGTCCTAGTTTAACCCTGTATAGGACACTCATTGAGATACTTGGAAGTTCCAAAATTTTTCAAAACCCCGAAACACTTCTGGAACAACACAATGCCTTAACAACTGTCTAGAACAGTTTTTCAACATTTTTAATTTTGCTCACGAAAGTTGGTTCTTTGCTTAATTACAGGTCACTGACCAGCAGGTGTTTGTTCTTGCAGGCAGAACCTGACAACTCTTTGTGAAAGCATGCTATGGCCACTTCTTCAGTTGCCTTTACTTGTCTACCATAATTTTTCTGACTACCAACCACAAAATCTATTTATAGCCTTAAGACGTTGGACAAAACCTAGATTTCCAATGCCGTTTTTAATACATCTTGGAACAATAAATTGCATGAATCGCATGACACAGTTCATATGTAATAAAGGAATAAATTATAATGCATGTTCAGTAGTTTGCTTCGGACTGTTTTAGTCCGTCTGCTAGCGTGTTTTTGGAAGTTATGATAATGAAGAAATGTGCATGAATACTATTCGAGTGATTAAGGGTGAACTTGGTTTTGTTCACTGTTAGGCATCGGTTTGAGCTTTTGTTGCACACGTTTCCCTTTGACTGCCTGCTACTTATTTTTTTCTGGGATTTATTTTTGTCCAAAAGCTAATGCTGTTCCCTAACCGACATTTTCAAAAGTGGGACTAAACGATGCCTGCTAATGGATGTCTAGACAATGGCCTTTCCTTTTCTGTACAAAGTGCCATCATGTATATAAATAACAGCCTAAAAGCTTTCCATCTGTTTCCAGAACTATTGTGGATAGAGTTGAATGATTTAATATTTGAAGCCTTTGCTACAACAGCAGTATTCAGCAGTAAATGCAGTAATGAACGATACATACCTTATATTTCAAATTAACTGGTTTATTTGCTGTTGCCCAGTGATGTGGTTAGCACCATGGTCTTACACCTCAAGGGTTTGCTCCCACAGTCCAAAGACATGCAGTCATTCACTCATCGCCTATACCGCGGTATCCTATATACAGGGTTGTGGGGGGCCTGAAGCCTATCCCAGGAGACTTGGGCCACGAGACGAGGTACACCCTAGATGGGGTGCCAATTTATGGCAATGTACACAGGCAGATGCCTCATTCACACACTACGGGCAATTTGGGAAGGACAATCAACCTAATCTGCAGCTCTTTTGGACTGGAAACCCACCAAGCACGGGGAGAACGTGCAAACTCCATGCACACAGCCTCGAGGGAGTAATCAAACCCGCTCCCTGGAGGTGTAAGGCAACAGTGCTAAACATTAAGCCACTGTGCCACCCAAAGACATGCAGATGATGATTTGGTACCCCGTTCAGGGACAGCCCTGCCTAGTGCCCAGTGTCTGTTCGGATAGGCTCCAGGCCCCCCTGTGACCCTGTACAGAAAAACGCTGTATAGAGAACGATGAGAGAGGTGGTTTACATGTCTTTACCTTACCAAGATGGCACTCTTAAATTTAAATTTGCATCAACTTTGTACAAGAACAAGATCAACTCTGCTTCATTGAAATTTATTTCCCGGTCCTGCCTACTGCATTCCTCTGATCTTACTCAGAGTTTGTCATCCTGAAGCCTTAATCAGAGAATGCATGTAAAGATTTGAAGAGAAACTCTGAGTCAGGGTCATTTGCTTTATTTATCGGTGACATATTGGTGTGTCTGTCGAGGGTGAGACCTCGGATATGGTGTCTGTACAGTATAACTTCTTCATTATTCAATCTTAACCTGATCTGTGTGCATCTCTTCTTGCATACTTTTAACAGTTTGCTCCCACAACATACAGTACAGTATAGTATGACCAGGTGATGTTACTAATTAGTTCTAGTCTAGCTACAGTACAGGAGTGTGCTAATTAACTAAAAAAAATAAAACATTGTGAAATACTACTAGTGTTAAGGATGTTTTTGAAGCAATCTTCAGACCTAAACCCAGGGGAAACTGTTGTGCAGTGGTAAAGAAGGCAGTAGCAAGAAGTAGTCAAGAAACCGTATTCTGTACATGATCTTCAGGAATCGATTACGGCGTCTTTTTGACTCCACGCTCCAGCAGGTTTTGAAGAATAACGGAATTCAGTATCAATACTAAGTATTGATTGTTGTATATAAATTTCATTTTGAAATTTTGATCCTTAATTTTTAAAACTTTGAATTTCACTTCTGTCTCAATACTTTTGGCCACCTCCGTACCAGTGGCTGACATACCAAATCTATTGAAGACGAGTGAAAACATACATAGTGACACATTTTTTCATAATCAATAGGTTCTTTTATATTCACTATGTTCTGTCGAGATTTAAGCCTTTGTTTGAGATCTGTGCCGGTGGACAATGATGGATCTGCTTTTATTTGAACTCAAAAGAGCACTTCCCACAAGGAGAAGGCATCTTTACCTTCTTTTCTGACAATCTTTACCATCTCTTTGACCCTCTTTTTTTTTTTTTCTTCTTCTTTTGCACTTTCTTCTATGTCATGCTTGTGACTCCCTTTCAGTGTGTTTTATTGCCTTTCTAGCTGTGGCATTTGGAGTGCTGAAAGGGAGATGCTATCAGCTTTTCAGCACAGAGATATGCACTGCGACTCTACTATAATATCCGTCTGTATGTGGTTCTCGCTAACAGTCTGAGCCCCCAACCTTACAATTGAAAATCAATCATATTTCAGTTTTTCCTAAGAAATCATAAAAGTTTCATGAGCAACAAATGTAGCATCATCTTCCACCATCATCTTTGGAACATTTAATTGAAGGATTTATTCATTGTAAAAAATGGTGTTCCTTCCCATTTCTGCGATGCCACACTGTAGAATTCCTGGTTTACATGGTACACTTAAAAGTTTCAATCATACAGCTAGAATAATACATTGTCATAATTGTCCTTTTTTTCTCCTCAAAGCAGCTGAAAGTAATTCCAGGACAAGAACCTCATGAGCAACTCTTCTCAATGCCTTTCTCTTTTTTTTTTTTTTTCTGAGCCCAGGATGATTCATTCTGTCTGATTCATCGTTTTGGTGCGGCTCACTGAGCCATTATGAATAGAGTTTCTGTAATTGGCGTCAGCCTCACGGCTCTGCTGACTGGGAACGACATTGACACGCTTGTCCCATTTTCAGTCGTGTTAATGCGCCAATCGTTATGGGTAAATGTCTTCAGTTCCATAAGTATTGAAATTACAGGCAGCGTCTATGAATGGCTGCTTTGTGCTGAGTGATACAGGCAATTCAGTGGGAATCAAATGCTTGTTGATATTTATTCCTCTGAATATTTGCTTTTTCTAGCATCCTGGGAGTGCGTAAAATGGTAGTGTTCAATTGATTAGTGAAAACGGAATTAAAAATAAAGGGATTGTGTCTTGTGGGTAATTTAGAGTGTAATGTAATGCTGCTAACCTTTGTGTTTAGCTCTGATTGGCCCGTGCAGAATGGTGACCATTGTGCATTCAGTCAACATACATTCAGGTACATTTGAATACATTCAGGTCAACTTTATTGCCACATAAGGTTGCTGAGCCTAGACTTAGACCTGACCAATTGAAGCCATACCAGATCATAACACTGTCTCCGGAGGCTTGTACAGTCGACACTATGCATGATGGGTGCATCGCTTCATGCATTTACCTTATTACGTCGACACGCCCATTGCTCTAGAATAGGATAAATCTGGACTCATCAGACCACATGACATTTTTTTTTTTTTGCTCCAAAGTTTAATCTTTCTGCTCCCTAGCAAACTGAAGTCTTTTTTTTGACTAGTCCCAATAACAAAGTTTTTCTTATTTCTATATTTTTCATATATTTTTGTACAGTTATTTTATTCATCTTAGTTAAATTTACCTTCTATTTACTTTTCATATTCATTTCCTATTAATAGTCTTTTATTTTAAGGTCACGGGCGGTCGTCTAAGCATTTCGCTGCATATCGTACTGTGTATGACTGTGTATGTGACAAATAAAATTTGACTTTGAATTATTTAGTCCCAATCCTGGTAGTTCTCATCACGCTCTTACTTTTAATGTTAAATCTAGCTGTGATTTCTATCACCAATTTCAAGCGTTTAACTGCTCTCCATTTATGACTCCATTTTTTTTTCCTCTCAAATTTATTCCGGTTTAGCACTATCCTTGATGGCTTTAATAACGTAATGGATAATGGTTCTTAAACCAATTCCAGTCATTTTAAATATTCTTAGTTAACGTCTTTGCTCGATCCAGGCCAATAATATGACTCTTCTGAAATGATGAATAGCACAGTGGAACCTACAGTATGGAAAAGACTGGAAAATATTGATGGTCCCTCAAGTTCAAACTGCATTTTTAGAGGTCATAGATGGTTTCACTAGAGTTGTGCGTGCTGGTGAAATGATTTTTCAATTTGTGAGGTTTGCTTCCTTATTAATTTATACATTTCCATTTCTTTAAATAGACACGGGCTAGTAGACTTAGTTTAGATGAACATGAATGAATATACACTAATTCATCACTCATTTAAGCACACTGCATAGATTGAACAGTTTTCAGCTGGGATCCTCGCTCCCTTTGCGTCTGTAGAGACCGGCAGTTCGGAAAGCTTAATGCAATTATTGTTGGCCAGCCATGGAAGTCTGACTCTAACTCTGTCTTGGCTTGTGTTTGTGAAGGTGGCTGTCTGGCCTTATTTCTCAAAACCTTATACCTACTGTAAGTCCCCCTACATACGAAACATTCAAGTTACAAACTTTCGAAAGTACGAATTTGCAAAAGTTACTGTAAATCGCATGTCCGGCATACATTGTCATGTGTGTGGTGTGTGCATCCTCTGCAAGTACAGTACAAGCTCAGGATATCCAGAAGCAAGCAAAGAAGCTGATGCTGCTAAGAAGCACCAAGCAGAAACGATGGAGACAAAAGTGAAAAGAATTAAGAAAATGGACCAAGGTGAAAAGATGGCAGACATTGCTTGTTCTTTTAACAATAATTGTTCAACCATCAGCACAGTTGTACACTGTGGATGGCCAATAGTTAGTATCCCAGTACCAGTGTTGGAGAACTTGGATTACTTTTTTGATGTAACGAGTAATCTAACGCTTTAGATCCGCCATATAAGTACTGTTATTTAGTTTTATTTTCAAAAATGTAATCCGTTATTCAGACAATTTATGTAATCCGTGAGCCAGACAGCAGTCATTACGTTAGTGTGTGTGAAAGTCGTCCTATAGGCCCCGCCCCCGATAACACGTCCCGTCTGTTATTCCTGCTGTTATACCCCTATCTCACCTATGCTGTTTGACTCGCGGTGAGAAGCGGTGTTAGGCACCGTAAGCTGCCGCGAATGATTGTCCGGCGTTCCGCAAAATTCTGCAAGGTCCAAAACTCGCGGTCAATCATGATGAACCGTACCTGTGGCCACCCGTAGGTGAGATAGGGGTATTAGTAGTTAACAGATTATGGGCCAAACTATGCTGAGTGACTTGTCTTGACAAAACAACATGCATGAGGAATCACAAAGGAGTTTTAATTTTCTGCAAAGGAAAAGTACTCTAGTTACTTTTATCAGAAAGTAACGCTGTAATGTAACTGATTACTTTTCAATGACAGTAATTTTGTAATGTAATTAGTTACTTTAAAAAGTAACGTCCCCCAACCACTGCCCAATACCTAGACAATATTTGTTGAACTCACGAACAAATTGAAATTGAAGCAAATACTGTAAGCTATACAGTATAACACGCGTGCCTTTCTTTCTACTTGGGTATTGATATAATGGACATTAGCTTATAATATGCATGAAGTTTGCTGGGCTACTACTAGGTCCTTACAAACATCATATAAACAATTTTTCTGCTAACTAATAAATAAGCCTGGTCTCAGTATGCATGGATGCATTTTTTTTTTTCTCCTCTGTTTTTAAATTATGATGCCTTTCGGCTGATTTTATGCTATCTGCATGTACAATACTGAAACAATGACTTGTTCATTTTGAATCCGCTTTGTTCCTCTGTACCTCCTTTCCGTGTAGCCCTGAGCCATTCTTTCTTCTGCTTTCTGTCTGTTAACGCCTAAAGAGGCTGCGGTGTCGGAGGGACCTGAGGGAACTCTAAACAACACAAAGATTACACTGCTCTTCTTCAGGCTTCGACAGCACTTATCTCTACAGTGCTCTGTTTCTCTTCAGAGCCTGCCTTTTTTGTTTTTTTTTATTCCTCTTATCCTTCTGGTTTCTAAGCTGTTGTCTTTTTTTTTCGGTTCTCTTGAAGATGTCGGTTGTGTCAGATACTCTTTCGGATGCTTTTTAAAGTAGAACTCGCGTGGCGATTTTGGAAGAGGTTTCAGATGTTGGACGAGGTCACCTGTAGGGTTATTTTATAGTGGATTAAGGTGACGTTATAGGAGGAAAAGGTTTAAGTGCTAATTTTGTAATAAATATGTAAATGCCTTATTTTCTCACCAATGTTTGACAATTTGACATTGCTTTAAGTGCAATCCACCAGTTTTAAGCTCCGGCCACTCAGCACAATCATATCAACCCTATCATGTATCACTGAAGAAACCTGTTTCCTTGTTAATTAGTGCCATTTTAAGGCACAAGGGGCGTTCAAGTGAAACCGGGATTTGTGATGAAATTTCTTGTGAATATCTAAACGTTTGCAGAAGATTCCAAGCGCAGTATGATGAGACTTTTAACCGCACTTAACTATTTGAATGATACAAACATTTAAAAGTAGCCAGTAAACTCGTGAATAGCAATTCCAGCTAAGGTGGCTTAATATATATAAAGCATATACTATATATTAACCATATATATAACAAAAAAAGGTGAAATAACTGAAAACATGTTTTATATTCTAGTTTCTTCAAAATAGCCCCCCTTTGCTCTGATT
>JAQMYL010000038.1:30512517-30531016 GCA_030014365.1 Clarias pachynema
AAGTTAACTTATTAGTCAATTTGAAAGGATCAGGTTAATCATTCACGGGAACGACGGCAGTGCGCTCCGAGCCACCTGGGCCAGGATAGTCATTCAGGGACGTACAACCTTCTTTAAAAAATTTGCATCATTCACATTTTACTGTGGCTCAAAGTCTCATCACTATACTGTGCTAAGTACTCTGTGCAAGTCTCATGTCATTCTGTAAATTGGTTTTATGCCTTAGTTTACAAGGAATTTCATCACAAGTCCCAGTTTGACTTGAACGCCTCTCATAAATATAGCCATAATTGTGTTGACCACTACGTAATGGTTCTGGCATACTGTATTGCAGGATGTTGCATTAATTTATTCAAGTATTAGTGTGGTATATAAACCATACTAAAATAAATGTAGGGTCTGTATTAATATGTAGAACTTCAGCTTAAAGACACTACAATAGTTTCTGCTGTTATTGCTGTTATAAGTTCTGTCTCTTCTCCCGATTTCCTCTGTCTCTTGTCTCACCGTGTGCCCAGACCAGCCTAATCAGCATAATCTGCCCTTTAATTCCTGTCTAATTAACCTTCTGATATCATTTGTTTTTACTATTATAGGCTTGCTTAATTGCTTTCAAGGGCTATATTAGTACTTATTCTGAAATCATGACTAAGACAGCTTTTAGTTAATTAACGATTTAGTATTTTCAGCACAGCTTGCTGGATTAGCTGAGAGGTTTCGCATTATAGCTGAAATGAGTTTTTTTGTGATTTATCAATGGGATTTATGCAGCTGAGCTCAGAGATGCTTTAGTGTAAAATCCATTTCAATGAGCATAAAATTGCACTTTTTATGTTATTTATTTATTTTTGTATTTTTTTTTTTTTTTAAATAATAAGTGGTAATGATGAAAGATTTGTCATCGCTTCAGATCTGACTCTACAGTAGATGGTGAAGTGCAAACTTTACTCCAAATAATGCAATAGATCTGCTCAGGAAATTCCCAATCTCTCCAGCCTGCCCCCAAACATTATTTATACTGCTTATTTTATTAGTGTGCATTTTTTGAGAATATTTTTATTATAAATAGAAAGTGTCATGTTAAGCTGAGCCACACCTGAGTCAAGTGGAATGCCGTGACTGTACAATATGTACAGAGAGACGTTTGTGCTTATGCTTGAAAAGGTGTTTTTTGAGCCTATAGTATGCTTGGAGACGTCATTGTCCCCATGTCTCTCATGTCGAAAATGCAGCCGTTATGTTTACCGACACTGGCGGCTCGTTGTGATAAATTTCCATAATAGTCGTCCGTGCGCTCATTCTGCAAGGTCCTCATCAGGGAGGCACTTGTGATTTAACACATCATAAGATTTCATTCAGAGCTGTTAGCAGCGTGTCAGAGGGACAAGAATCAGATACCACGGAGTCAATGCACTTTGCCAGCGTCGTTGTCAGGATGATGAACTGTTTGTCTGAGAGTGCAATGTTGCCTTTTTATATAGTCACTATATTAGCTTAAGACCTGTGTACAATTTGATGGACTGGAAACCGGAGCCAGTGATAGATGATGCTCCAGTTACAGTGTGCAGTTGGATGATGCTGAACTGGCCAAATTATGGTATAATAATCGATAATGATTAACTAGTATCTTCATCAGGACTTGTTTCCATTTTCGGTTCCATCAGGATGGTTCCACTTTACCATGAAGATGGTCCTGGCCTCAGCTGATGCAGACAGATGTCCTCCTTTGGCCTTGTGACTGCAGTTTCTCAATAGTTCAGGAATTTCCTACAGTCTACCTGAGTCTCCAATAACGATCTGGACTTCATATTAACTTAAAGACATCAACTGTTATATTGAACTTCCAGCTGCTCAATTCACAGAATGACTGCAAAAATAGTTCCTGTTATCCGTTATCACCTAAATGAGGATGGGTTCCCTGTTGAGTCTGGTTCCTCTCAAGGTTTCTTCAGGGAATATTTTCTTGTCGCCGCTGTCGCTCTCGGCTTGCACATCAGGGACAACCTGATCGTTTTGATTCATAGACATTGTTCAGGTTCCATAATTCTCTTTTAATTGTGCGAAGCTGCTTTGCGACAATGGCGATTGTTAAAAGCGCTATACAAATAAAATTTAATTGAATGTTTTTCAAATAAATCTGTATTTTATGATGATCAATATTGTGACATCATAATGACACGTGTAGGATTTATTTATTTATTCTCTTTTTGTATAAAGCTTTATATCATAGTTGTCCTTGACACATCTAATACACATTCCTGGGTCACTTGGTCTAGGAAATTACCTTTCTTCCTTTCCTTCATACTCATTCTCAGGAAGTTAAGATACAGATAGGTTGGAGGCTGAGGTCCATCTCGTCATACAATACATCATGTCATCTTACATTTCAAAGAGGCTGTAAAAAGACACACATTACACACCGAAGGCTGCCTGTCCACTATCCTAAGCCCAGAGGACTTTTCTTTTTTTTTTTTCAGCACAAGCCACAGATGCTTTCGCCTTGATCATCCTGTGTTCACAATTTTGATTCTGTACATGTCTAATTTCTGTATCTTGTGTCTTTTTTGTTATTTTAAATGATTACATAATTTTAACCTCCCGTTCAACACGCATCTAACCTTCAGCTGCCCCTATTTTACATTGTCTGTTATAGGTTAGCAGTTCAGTATCCCGACATGTGTGACGAATCACATTTCCATGCATGCCTAATGGGTTAGTGAATTACCTTCATAAGTCTGTGTGTGTGTGGGGTGGGGGGTTCTTTTATTAAGAGCTAGTTAACACGCATACTTTAGCCGATTTTCTGGAATGCCTGTTCAGATTATGTAAATTAGCTTCATGGGATTTAACCAGCATGCCCGTTTTTTTTTTTTTGTGTGTGTGTGTGTATACTGGTGTCTGAGACAGCAGCAGCATGTGGTCTAAAGTCTTTAAACACAAGCACTTGCCTTTGGTTTTAACGTGGCTTTCACTCTCATTACACTGCAACTTATCAAATGTCATGTTAATTTTAGATATTGAGTTTTGAAGGATAATTGTGAGCACAACCGGTGTTCAAGTCAAATCACGACTTAAGGCATTAAACTGATCGACGTTTTCAGAAGACAAGCACAGTACAGTGATGCGACTCTTAGCCGCAATAAAAGATTTCAATGTTGCAAAACACTATAAAGACAGTCCGATCATCACTCCAGGGTGCTGAGACAACTTTCCATCTTGATGGGGTCCAAGCACTAGTGAAACGCTAGGATAAGTGCATTAGTTTAGCAGGGGATTATATAGAGATATGAAGAGAGTTTTAACAAAAGTTAAAAAGTTAAAAAGTCTCGGTTTGACTTGAACCCTTGTAGTGAAATAGATCTTATTGTAATATTGTAAAATATTAAAACATTTGCTACACTTAAAGCTCATTGATACTTATTCAGCTTCATTCATTTTATCCAGCAATGTTTAGTCCTTAAGAGCAGTGGCCTTGAGTACAAGGTCAGAAGTGACACATAACTGACACATGCCTCAGTTTGGGACATGAAAAATTACTATGGATTCAAATGACACAGGCTGATGTTAGATTTCATTCAATTTCATGGGACATGAAGTCATCAAAACACTAACCCTGGTCCTGACCCTAACCTTGTTTTTTAATGTTTCATAGAAATTGAGTCATTCGAATTTCAGTGAATATGCAAACAGTGGATGTTGTTGGTCTTTTTTACAGTTGGCATCTTTTTTCGTAACACATTTGTGTTTAAGTTATGCAACATACAAGATGCTGTAAATGTTCAAACCTGTTATTCATCAAAGAACGAACCTTGAATGTGTGTAAGCTGTAAAATGCGTCTAATACTTGGATGCCACCGAGCAATGCTCTGACTCGATGCCATTCTCTTTCAGGCTAAAAGTGTACCTTTAATAAATATCCAGTCTGTTGTTGCATGTATTTTCATCAGGGAAGTGAAGGAAGAGTGGGTGATGTGGGAGGAAATATCAAAATGATGCAACAGAAGAAGAGGAATTCCTGTACTGCAGTGCTATGCTTAGGATTACCTTGTATTTATTTTTACTATTTATTACTTTTGCAGTAAGCTTATGGATAAGAGTATAGAGACCTGTTCTATAGTAATAAATTAGATTGGTTGTTAATTAGAGGCTGATGAATCATGTCATGAATCTTCTCATGCATTTAGCTGCACTAAGTTAATGTGCTTTATCAGGACCAGACATGGTTTGTTTAACTTAAAAAAATCTATAGAGGTTTGTGAGAGGACCGACTTCTCTCTTTCCTGCTTAATATTCCTTCAGGGTACTTCAGGGCGTGCTGTCAAGATGAGATGGAGTCGCTAGGATACAACCACAAGCAGTTTATTAAATAGATCCGAATCAGCATAAAGAATCATAGTCAGGACAGGCAAGGTTCAATAAACACAACAGGCTGATACATGTAGGTGGAGGGTTTTGTCTTATTATGATAAATGGAAAACACAGACCAACACTGGGATTCGGCACTTTATCTTCATGAATGTCTGGAGTATGCATTCCAAGGAGCTACGGACTAGAGCGTTGTCTTAGTCATCACAGGTTTTTAATAAATTGAACTCTTTCCGACTCATGCACCGGAGTAGGCGATGCAGTACACAACATACATAAAAGATGACCTGATTGTTATTGCGCCATTTATGGGGAAACATTGAATCTTATACTGAGCAAAAATTAAGATACAACATGTAGCATTCGAAGGGTTCTTCAATCCTGAGCTACACTGTCTGAGGAAAGTCATGCAATAACCAAGTTCCCTGGTTACAAATCAACATTCCAAAATTCATGAATGTAGGGTGATTCACTGGGTGATTTCTCAAAAAAGTGAAATTTAAAGCATGAAAATTTAAATGATGCTTAAGTAAAATATTTGCAAACATTAATTTCAAAAATTTACTGACAGTTTAACACCTTTTTGAACATAATTTTCAAATTACGTCCTAAAAAAATCTCATTACCGCAACACTCTGAAAACATCAACACTGTAAGAAAAGCAAATACATTTTCACATTTTTAAAAATGGATTATTAAGTCATGCACACTTACTTGAAGTTCTGAAATATTTATTTTTTAATTTAACAGTTTTTAAATTTTTTATTAATTTCTCTCATTATCGCAACACCTTTATTAATATAAAACAATGTTTTATATTAATATTTTTTTTTATAGATTGATAAAACCTGACCTGAAAGAACATAATTTGTAGATTCTGCACATGTATTTAAAATTAAAGTACTATTTTCTATTAATTACTGTAACATCTAATGAACATCTGTTTTGGTAATAATATACTTTACAGTAGGTTTCGGAAATAAGGTTAATTATTTCAGTAATAAGTATACTAGTATGAGATTTAGTCTGAGATAATGCAGAAAAAAACATATTTGCACAATCATGCATTCAAGTTCAAAACAGTTTTATTGTGTAGTGCTTAAAAAATACAAAAGCCAAAAAAATAATAAAATGAAGAAAAACATTAAAACAGGAATAAACAGGGCAAACTTTTAATGTGTACCTACAGTAAAAAAAAAAAAAAAAACATAAACCATTTTACCATGGCATTAAAAAGAAAAAACTGACAAAACACCACATTCTGATTTGTTAAAACTTGTCGCATGTATATTAATTCTTAACAACCTGCTACACAACAGTTCTACAATGAAAGGGAGCGAGGTGGAACAGTAAGAATACAGGGTGAAGAAGGTACAGGAGTTTAAGTACTTGGGGTCAACAGTCCAGAGTAATGGAGAGTGTGGGAAAGAGGTGTAAAGAAGCGAGTGCAGACAGTTCAAGACAGTGCTGAGACCGGCCATGCTGTATGGTTTAGAGAGAGTGTCACTGAGGAAGAGACAGGAGTCAGAGCTGAAGATGTTGAGGTTCTCTGTGGAAGTGACACAGTTGGACAGGATTAGGAACGAGTACATCAGAGGGACAGCTCATGGTGGATGTTTGGGGGACAAAGTTAGGGAGACCAGATTAAGAAGGTATGGACAGGTTTAGAAGAGGGAGAGTGAGTATATTAGTAGGAGAATGTTGGACATGGAGCTGCCAGGCAGGAGGCAAAGAGGACGGCACAAAGAGGAGGTACAGTATATGGATGTAATAAATGAGGATAGGAAGTTAGTGGTTGCAAGTGTTGAGGATACAGAAGATAGGGATAGGTGGAGAGAGATGATGAATCGAATACTGAGGTTTTTTTTTATATATTATTTTTCGCTAGCGTTCTTCCTTCTGTACTCCTCAAGCGGATCTGGGTTGCTGTATAATTGTTTTGTCATTCTGGTCTTTGCTAAAGCTTTTTTTGTCACTTGCTGACTGTTTAAAATGAAACAAATCATAAAGCAAAATATCAACCGTTAGTAAATTTAAAATTAATGAGAGAGATTTAAAAGTCATACACAATATGCTTAAGTTCTCATTCCTGAAACATAAGTTCTCTTTGTCGTAACTGGACTTAAATGTTGCAGTGTATGAGAATGGTGTTGCGGAGGATAAGGTGCGTATGTTTTACCAGTATGTTTTGGTAACTTTAGAGAAGCCATGGTGGTTTTACTAATTTTTTCTCAGTGCATATAATTAAACCTTACATATTCATAAAAAATTATAAATCTAACAATTTTCCATATGTAGAAAACTTGAAAACCTGTTTCGGTAATGAGAATCAGAAATACAGAGATCCAGTATAAAGAAATGAGCTTACCTGGTAGCCATCTTGAAGCAACTGTCCCATGTGCTCCATCACTCATAATCAAACTTTATTTACATTGTGTATGTGTTTAAACAGTCCTTAAAAAATGTTGCGGAGGATGAGATCATCACTAATGGACACATCGTTTTCCCACTTTTTTTCATTAATATAAAAAATAAATATTCAGTAAAAAAAAATTCTCATCTAAAATAATCTAGTAGAACATCCATTTATTTTTTCTTCTAATTTTTATGTCAATTAGTTTAAATTACAACATACTGTACTGTAACACACATTCAAACACAGCCGGACGCATTGCGGTAATACGAATTTCAGTAGAAAATGCAGTAAAGTGGAAAAATAATTAATTCTTATATTGAAATGACACTTTGTACACAGTAGAGAACAGTACTGTCTTAATTCTGATTCTTTTAAAATCATTAGTGCCGTGGTGTTTTAATAGTTTTGTGAGAATCACCCATCTTTGTTAAATTCCTCCGTATGGGAATGAATGTGTTTGGTTCCCTGAGACGGACTGCCATCCCACTTTGGATGATTTGTTTTTCACATTGTTCCCGTAGACTCCAGATCAATTGGAACCCTGACCAGGACAAAGTGGTTTCTGGTGGTCACAGGGTACAAGACCATGCTTGAAGGAAATTAGTCAAAAAAAATAGTTTGAAACCCAAGCAGACAGCAAGGGCTTAGAAATTTGCAATTGCAGAAACACTGACAAGACTTCACAAAGTAATGGTTTAAATGGGTGGATACAATGAGAATCCCATAAGTAAGTCAAGAGGCAGCTGATGGTATCCGTACCCTGGATATTCAGTCGCCTAGAGCAGATCCAGAGTTGGGTCCATGCCAAGCCGTTGAAGCTATGGATAGGACACTACATCATCTCTGATGTTTGGTCCCGGGGTGGTACTGTAGGTTGCCGATATTAGGGTTGGCCCTTAACTTAGGATTCCGCAGTGAGGCTTAGATCCTGGAGGTCGCCTCTTCTAGGGTCATGCACATCTCAGTTTTAAAGTTCTACAGTAGGCGGGAGGGTAATGTGCAGCTGATTTAACTTATCTGTTAAATTCCAGGTTTAGTGGGGATGTGTAAGTGTTGGTGAATTTACAAACAATGCTGCGTACTGCCCCTCCAGGACTGGCATTGAACAACTCTGGTCAAGTGATTGGGCCAGATGTTTTATCCAAATGGAAACTATCTTGCCTTCCATTGGTTTTGATACAGCTTAGGACATCATTTAGCTTGGATACATGCCTCTGTCCATAGTTTGTGAGGAGTTTCATGGAAATGGCAGAAACTTATGCGACTGAAATTGGGCTAAGCATGTAGAGGATGACTGGTGGATGAATCAGTTTGGCACTATTGCTCTGCTTCTCCTGGAACCTCTGAACTGACAATTGCTTGCAATTAATAGCCTGAAATCATTCTGCTTGAGCTTTTCCCTGAAGACAATCCATACTTTAATTTTGGGCATTGGAGAAGTGCCTTTAGAAATGGCTTCTTCACTGTGTTTGATAATGTTCCAATACCACAAACACAGTATATCAATGCTGTTGCAGCACTGCAGTATTTGCACACTCAAGAAAAAGCCCAACAGTATCTTTAGCAATGAAGCCATTAATAAGTAAAACTGGAATAAATAAATTACTAGCAATAAAAACAAAGCAGCAATTCTAACTTTCACATTCAGTTGTTTTGGCCTCACAAAGCTCCTGAGAGTCCTTCCACAGCAGCAGCAGTTGACGAGGATAATTTGCTAGAGTTCTGGGCTCGAGCCCTTGCGTCAGGCCCATGTAAGAGTGCAGGTCCCTGGGGCCAATGCTAAACCGAGCCTTAGGATTCCAGAGCAAAGTAAGCTACAGCTTGTGTATTTAGTGGAGCAAGGTTTGTGTATTTATCTAAATCTGAGTCTCCAGCGTAACCGTTTTTTTGAGTTAACTCTTGTTGTATTACCTTGTCTTTCCATCTGGCAGTTTGCTTTTAGTATTCACACACTGTAATAAGATTGTTGATGCATGCAAACTAAGCTTGTTATGCAAGCATAGACTATATGTATGTAGACGTATGCATGCTTTTACTCCTACGCATGATAATTCCTGTTCTATAATAATAAATTAGATTGGTGGTTAATTAGAGACTGATGAATCATGTCATGAATCTTCTCATGCATTTAGCTGCACTAAGTTAATGTGCTTTATCAGGACCAGGCATGGTTTGTTTAGCTTAAAAAAACAAATCTATAGAATTATATAAAAATCTATACCTAATAGCCTCGTGAAAATGATCTGCATGGGTGTATGTGTTAGTAGAACCAGAGTTAAGTCATGTAATTGATTAAATAGGGTTAGGGTTAGGCCAGAGGCTTTATTCAAGTTTTAACATGAATGGCATCTGTAGCACATCATGTGTTTTATAGGATCTGAGACTAGCTACATGGCTAGAGATATTAATTTATAACAATCTTTCTTGATTTAAATATAAGACGGCAATTTAATTAAAGAGATATAATATAAGTATTGGTTAATGTTGGCTTAAAATAGTTTGTAGACTTATACATTGGTATTATACAGCATATTGTCTGGACTATAGGGGTGTTATGTTGTGAATATTATATAATTTGTGAATGTATCTTCAATTATAATCTATTATTGAGCCTGTAATGCAATGCAATGTACAGTGTCTGGATGATTATCAAGTGCAATAAATTCCAGTATGTTGTACTTAATTTCATTTAAGGATCAGTAGTATCAGGATGGATGTCATAATGTGATTTTTATTGTGTAAATTACCAATTCATTGTAAAACAAAAGCCCCAGAACAACTGTCATTATTGGCTAATATTTCTGCTTTGGTTCTGGTCATTGGGGAACAGGGAGTTTATGATGTCATGGACTATGAAGACAAATACCAGTGGTATCTGCTTGCTTGCTTTTCGTGACTTAATTGACCTACCATCAATATACTCTTGCCATGAACTCTCTTTGTGGAGTTCAGGGAAGCAAAGGTAGAACCGTATAGTATGAAGGTACAAATTAGTTTTTAAATATTGTCCCACTTCATAAAAAAAATATATTTTGACCCAAGCTGTGGATAAGATTTGAACCCGAGGCAGATGCGAATCCCAGGTGTGACTGAGAACCGAGGAGCTCGCGAGTCTCAGAGCAATTTAAACGCGAACTGAAACCGAGCAGGGCGTAGATAACGGATGACTTCGCTGCCGCTTTCCCAGACACCTATTAGCCAGTATCCATCTCACCACACTTCTCTCTCTCTTCCTCTCGCCATCCCTCCTACCCTCTCTGCTATAGCAATATGAGTCATGAGGTAATTAAGGGACAATGTGATAGACATAAAAACCCCCTCAACAGATCTGTCACAGTGATATCCTCCATCCCCTATGCCCTTTGCGTTTTTATTTTTTTTAATTCTCATTCCATACAGCATTTGCTCACTTTTTCCTTCCATTTTCTTTGTATTTTATGCATAACCCTGATTGATAAACTGTCCTGCTACAGTCATACATCAACGCTGGCTTTGAGATGCCCATGTACAGGGGAAAATTACACATACTCAGATCTGTCTCGGAGGCATAGGATGAAAAATAGCCCATGTCGGTCCCCTTTTTTTTTCTTATTAAAACAGGTCAAAAACCAGTGATATTTGTCCTGATGTCTTAAAGAAATTTTAGTTTCAAAGTAAGACCTACAGTATACCCGATCTCGTACTTTTGTTCTGAAGATAAAGAATTTATATAATTTATAAATCTTTTCTGATTTTTATTTCTTTTTACACTGTAAAACAATCCTGAATGCATCCAAAATATGCAATGATCTCATTTGAACAGTTGATATTGAGATGTGTCTTCTACTTATGATCTGTAAAGCCTGATGTGTTATTTGTTAATTGGTGATTTCTGAGGCTGGTAACTGAGCTTTGGTCTTGCGGTCCTGGGAAGGTCATCATTGTTGATACTTAATTACTTAAAGCCAAATGTTTAATTTCATAATTTTGAAAAAATCAAGTTCTAGAATGTAGAAAATACATCACTGAACAAAACTTATTGAATTAGGTGATGTTTCCAAACTTTTGACTGGTACTGTTTTTATATGAAAACATCCTTCCTTGTATGCATCTTGGACATTGGAAGCTCTTGATGGAAACTTTTTCTCTTTTTCTTTATTTCTAAATTTATGATGGAGGATTTGACAGATCAGAGGAATTAGTACAGAGCTGATCGTCATCCCACCTGCCTACAATTTCAACAAGCATGTGCTCACAGAGCAGCACACATTCAGGAAAAAGCTCTGAAACGGGTAAGAAATTACATTAAGTTCAATGTTATATCATTTATTACTGCAATTGTTCAAAATGAGTATGAAAATTTTATTTTTGCGTCTATATGAACAGTTTATTTATAACAAATATTTTGGTTAAAGTTTATATCCATTTTTTCCCCCTCCATGTTCAAGACAGAGGAAAAAAGAGGCTTCTGAGGCAGGTCCTTTTCCCATTTGTCATAAGTAATGACAAAAACACACTTGCTCTTCATTAATAATCTACAAATAAACATGATGTGCCACTTTTTTTTTTTTTTTTTTTTTTTTACAGAAAATGGCAAGTATAGGAGGAAAAAGACATTTTGATCATGCTGTTATTTTTTTTTTTTAAATCCACTTTGGTGTGATAACAGTAACCCTGTTTCTCATTAGGCAATATCACACTTCTTGTCTCATGCACAGGCTTCCTGTCACAGCATGCTCCAGTGTAGTGTTCCCTATATAAAGACGTTGAAATGTAAGTGTCACTTTTCATTACATATTCCTGCTGTCTTCGTTAAGGGTTCATTGAATATTTAAGGGTTGTTTCCTTTTAAAACAGTTCTGCTTAATAGACAGTATACACACTTCACTAAGTACATTGCACAATAATACAGCGCTGCTGCATTATATATATATATATAATATAAAACATAAACAAACAAACAAAACTCTACTTATTTAACCCGCACCTTATAATTTGCACAATGCCTGTATTTGCACTGATGTATACAGTATACACTACTATTTGCACTTCTAGTAGATGCTAAACTGCATTTCGTTGCTGAGTACCCGTACTATGCAATGACGGTAAAGTTGCATCTACCTACCTCCTTTGATAGGGAGAAACACACTCCCATCTATTTAAAACTATAAATTATAAGTTTGAAATATTTTTTTTTTAAAGTGATTTTGATGCTGTGTACAGTATTATGACACTTATTATAGTTCTAAAGAGCTTTAAAGTATGTTTTTTTTTTCTTTTTTTCGTTTGTTTGTATTTTTGCGAAAAAAGTAGACTCAAATACATTTCAGCTTGAGCATTGTAGACCTGTAGTCAGTACCAATCCTGCAATAACAAAAGTATCTCATTTTTATTTAATTGGAACTAAGAGGCACTGCTTTGTTTCAGTAACCACATTAGATGCAGCACCAAACTTCATCAACTGCAAAGGCTTTGCCAATTCTTCTCTCTCTCTCTCTCACTCACCCACCTACCCCATTGAAATTCGCTCTACACAGCAGCCTATTGCTCTGTCACAACCCATTAACACTGAGACAACAAGTAACAATAAACAAAGCCGAAGCGAGGCACCAAGAAAATTAAACCGTACAAATGTAAAAGGATGTGGAACAAGGAGAGGACTAAAGCAGTTTAGAACAATGAAGTGGGAGGGAGGAATGGCAAGAGAGAGAGGAAGAAAAAGAGAGAAGGGCTTTAAACCAATGCAGAAAGAATATTGAGATTAGAGTAAATTTTTTCTTTATCGCTCGTGTCCATTCCAGAAGGAATTCTGAGCAATTTTTAATCCACTCCTGTGGTTAGTATCTACTATATCCACTGTAGCATAGCAAGCCAGAAGCTGAGTTCATAGAAAACAAGGAATATGGCTATAGTACAAGTTGGTGAATGGTGCATTTGAAAGAAAAAAAAAGTTAAAAGTACGACAGAAAAGTTGACAGTTTCTTAAGTGGACAGCAGCACCGACCAAGACTCTCCAGCGAATTATAAAGTTTGTAGTATTACCAATAATTTTGCAACATATAGTTGTTTTTTGATGTTTTATCTAAGTAGAAAAGACTGGAGGACAAAAAAAAAAAGTGTCAGTTGAATGCATGATATATATAATTCAATTTTATTGAAACATTTGAATCAAGCTGAGGGTGACGGTGGCAAAGAAAAACTCCGAGATGGAACCCATCCTCATTTGGTTTATAACGGATAGCAGGGACATTTGGGTGATAATGGATAGCTTGTTCTGTTATAGACAAACTGTTTGTTAGACATCTTCTGTTATATTGAACTTCCAGCTACCTAAGTTAATATGGAGTCCAGTTCGGCACCAGGATGGGTCAGACAAGTGCAGACGTGGTCTGGATCACTGGAAGCTCTGGAGCAGATTGTGTACTGTACATAGCTCCAAACCATCAATGAAGCAGAATCCAGCTATAGGTGGTCCTTCTCTGGATGCCTCAGGATCCTCGCAGGGTTGGCCTCTGCCTAGTGGAGCTGGCACAACCTCCAGATGCCTCGGGGTGTTGGAGAGGTGTTGGAGATATTAGCAGCACTAGAAGAAAATGCGCATTTAGATGTACTGGAGTACGAGGTTATGGGATAAATTATGTGTATTCATTTATTATTCCCGAACATTGTCAGGAAGGCCATTTCAAAGCTTAGGAGCTAAATAAGAAATGCTCTACCTCCTTTTGTAGGCTTTGATATTTTGGGAGCTACCAAAAGTTCCGAGTTTTGTGATCTTAAGGAGCATGGATTGTTACTTGTCGGAAGACTGGCTAGATACGTTGGAGTTAACCATTTAGAGCCTTGTACATAAACAGTGCTAGTTTGTAATCAATTCTAAACTTAACAGGTAGTCAGTGCAGGGATGATAATTGGGGTTATATGATCATATTTTGAGCAAGGCCCTTAACGTTGTCTGTAACACCGTGCCGTGATGAATAAAGGCTGTCAGGGTATGGAACATTTTTATGCAACAAGTGACCAGTAAATTCTTCAAGTTGATATTCTAGAAGCAGGAAAATTAGGCAAGCATAAGGATCTGAGAGACATTTAAGCCACATTGTGATGGGTCAAAAGAACGCATTTCTAAAATGGTAGCCTGGTGTACATAGCTCCGTACTTACCAAAAGTATTCCAAAGGAGGACAACTGGTAAGCTGGAGACAGTTATGGGCATCTAACGCTCATTAATCTGCATGGGAAGCAAAGGCTAGCATGTTTGGGCCAATCGTACAGAAAAGCTACGTTACCACAATTAGATTTTTTGTCTATGATAGGAAGGTGTCAGAAACCACACTGCATCACAGCTATCAGTGACATACAAGTCAGAGTGCCTATGGTGACCCCTGTCCACTGCTGACCCTTGTCCACTGCTGTAAGCTCCTGCCATGGCTTTGTGAACATCATAACTGGACCATAGAGCAATAGAGGAAGGTGGCAAGGTTTAACAGATCATTTTCTTTTGCATCATGTGATGGCTGGGTGCACGTGGCCTCAATTACCTGGGGAATAGATGGCTTCAGGATGGGTAGGAGGCATGCTGGTGCAGGCAGCCTAATGCTCCCGGCAGTGTTCTGCTGAAAAGCCCAGGGTCATGACATGTATGTGGATGTTAGTTTGGCATTCGACACCTACCAAAAATTGTCTAAGACCAAGTATTCCTTGATGGCAGGGGCCTCTTTCAGCAGGATAATGCACTCTGCTGCAGTGTCCCACCTCGCAACTTACAGGACTTAAAGGATCTGCTGCTAACACCTTGGTACTAGATACCAGAGCTCACCTTCAGAGGTCTTGAGGAGTCCATGCCTTTATAGTAGGTGATTGTACAGTATTATGACTAGGTGTGTTGTGCCAGGTATCTTCTACATCTGTACTTGCTCTTATTTTATTTTACATGGCGATTGTTGGAGTGAAAATATATGTAGAGGAAAACTAAAGATTTTAAAAAGCTGATTAAATGAAACTAAATTAAATTTAAGGTTTACTTTTTAGTTAATGTTGATGCATTCACTTACAAAATCGCAGTGTGGCTCCACAATTCTTCAAGGAAGACTAATTTCCTGTAAATGCCATAAAAAAATACTGTAATTTGCTGCAATCAAAAGTAGTTTGTATGCTTTGATTGCCATGTGCTTGTAACCAAATATTGGATTTGTTTTTGTACCAAATAGTAAAGAAGTTTAGAAAACAGCATGCGTTTAAACCGCAGTTCTGAATAGTTGATAAGCTAATCAAGTCATAAATTTCATAGTTCTGTTTGGGATCTTTCTGACAGTGTATTAAAGCTTATGAACAAAATGCCAGTCAGTTTACGGGAAAAAAACATTTTCTTTCCAATTTCAATGCATCAATTGTTCTTGGTCTGGTGCGGTAAACTTTGTCTTTGAGACATCCCCACAAAAATAAGTTGATTTCCTGCCATGCTGTGATTAATTAATTATACCTGCAATATAAAAAAAGCAGCATGTTAGCGACAGTTAAAGTGTGAGTAAATTTTTTTTGAGACACCCTGTATATATGCTGTATATAGAAATAGATATTTACAATTATATACAATATTTTCAGCGTGTAAGTGAATGTATAAAATGTCTAAAGTCTGGTATATTGCATGTGTGGGGTTGCGGGATAAATAAGTTGGCCTGACCGGTTTCAGTCTGGAAGCACGATGATGGGGAATGTCCGTCCTGTAAATCTGTCCTGATATTATACTATATTTATATATTTTATATAAATAAACCCAAAACTGGTACACACACACTCTGTCTTAGTTGTGTGTGTTCCTTCTCTTTGTGAGATTGGCAGTGTTTAGAAAGCTAGGAACCCGGAAGTCATTTCTTAAATTCTTGTAGATTGATTTTCTAGGAATTATGTTTCAACATGGACATCTCCAACTCCATAAAGAACAGATATCATCTCTATTTGTTTTACTCGCTGCCGTATAACAATGTATGACTAATATGTGATCTGATGCGACTTATGTGTCATTTCTGACACTTAATTGCATCATGTTTCACTTTGATATTTAGTAAACACATCAAACACCTGAATGAAGCTTTCCATAAGCCTGTCTATGAAACGAAGGATGTAAATTAATCTCTAGTTGTTGTCTTTTTTTTTTTTAGCAACCAAATAGTAAATAGTCCTGCAAACCTTTGGATTGGGGAGCGCTCTTCTCTGTGTGTCGTACGTTCAATGTTAGTTTTGCCTTCTGGGTCTCTCCGTGTATTTCTTATTAACACCACACTGATGCAATCTATCATTCATGGCTCTGGCGTACTGAGAGAACTTTCTACCTTGATGGAATCCAAGCACTAGTGAAACTCTGGGATATAAATGCCATGGCTGATGCTCACCATGATGAAGTGCACTGGTGAATAAAACACACCAGAACAGTAAGACCCAAATCATATTCATGCCGGTAATAAAAAAAAATCTATTTTTCTGGGTAGATTGATCATAAAAGCAACCAAATATTTTAAAAAGGTTTATTTTTGGCGCTTGTATGTCAGCCTGACGTATGGCTTGACATAAACATGAGCGCGTACTTGTGGCATGATTCATTGACAGTTTGTAATTAAGTGCAATCTAACACACAAGACGATGCATACGACTTGGCATGCGTCTTGCGGTGAAGTGAGAAACGTCATATTTACAGCAGGCACAGGGGTCTAGATATAAAAACCCAGGCAGAAATGAAGCAGGTTTATTGAGAATAATAAAATAATAATAATAATAAATAATAATAAAAAAACAGGAGACAGAAGAGATTGAAAATGCTCATACTGTTATATTATGATGCTATATTTCTTATATAAATAAATGTAATATAGAGACATAGAAATCTAGAAATAATATGACATTTTATTCCTTTGTATATCAAATGAGCCATTGTTATTTTTACAAACCGGAAGCAAAGTTAATACAACTAAAAAACCTCAGGATTTGGTGTGATAGGAAAATAACCAACTCCTGTATTCTGGTGCGACACGCCCTGAAGTTGATTACGACCCTATGATGGCGCGTCTTGAGATGTTTTATGCTTTTATGCAATACTGTATAATAGAAATTTTATTTTAATAATAAAAAATCCTTACAACTTGTACTTTGTAATAAAAGACAGAAAATTATGAACTTTAGGCTTTTTATAGTTATCTTGATTGGTGTAAAGTAGGATCACAGGATCAGCCTCGATTTTTGTCTCTTTTGAGAGAGAGGTGAGCGGGCAGACAGGAGTTCCCACCCTTGCTTAATTATATTTTGCAGTGAAAGTGAAAAGGTGGCAGAATCCCGCAGACACAGATCTGTCCTAATGAATGAAAACAGATGGGTAGAACCGAGAGCTGAGAGACCAAGAGTGCGCTCTCTCTCTCTCTCTCTCTCTCTCTCTCTCTCTCTCTCACCATGCATGAATTAGAGACGGAGTGATGGGTATATAGTGCACTTGGCAGAAATGGCTCTCTGACAATTAAAGAACCTGCGATTGGTCTTGGTGCCACAGGCTCGTCTGCTTTATTGAAACACAGCCAGACAGAAATCAGCTCAATACCACTACAAGACACAGACACGGGGAGAAGTCGTCTGCATGGTACAGAGTGCTTTTCATGTCCTCAGACTAAAGTGGTAATCAATTCTTTTCAACATTCAGCAACATTCTATTCCTTTTAACCCTTCACTTATTCATCATGGGTTTTTTTCCCCTTCCCACCTGAATGCCTTTTAGTGCATTAGCAATTTTGTACTTATGTTTATACTTGTGTCTTATATTTTATGAAGTCAACATTTTTCTCACTTAACATAAAATGGCATACAGGTTAGGAAAGCTTATGCATAAGATATTTGATAAACAGCGATAGTAAGTTGCATTTAAGAGCAAATTTTGGGGGGTGCATTCTTTAAGTATATTTTAAAAATATCATATACTGTACCTATTAAGGCAAAGCATGTTATATCGCACAAATATGTGCATCTGATGCTTCACTTAGCTTGAAAAGTGTCTGCAACCACAGGCCGTGAATGCAACCACAGGGCGGCACAATCCAGTGTCTTCTTGTGCCAGTCCCAAGTCTGGATAAATGCAGAGGGTTGTGGCAGGAAGGGCATCCGATGTAAACCATTTGCCAAATCAATCATGCGAATCATTAACATGACTTCTATACCGGATCGGTCACGGCCAGTGTTAACAACGACCGCCACCGATGCTGTTGCTGGTGGAAAATGGGCTACTGTTGGTCGAAGAAGGAGAGGAAGAAGGCATGTTCACATGCAAAGAGAGAAAAGAAAAGGCAAGAGTTTAGGAGTGACAGGAGGGACTTTGAATGCTGGGACTATGACGGGCAGAGCAAGAGAGTTGGTTGACATGAAGAGAAGGAAGGTGGATATACTGTGTGTACAGTAGACCAAGTGAAACAAGAATGAAAGGAAAGGTGTACAGGACCTTGGTGAGACCAGCGATGCGCTGCGGCTTAGAGACAGTGGCGCTGAAGAAAAGACAGGAGGCAGAGCTGGAAGTAGCAGAGATGAAGTTGTTGAGGTTCTCTTCGGGGGTGACCTGGATGGATAGGATCAAGAATGAGTTCAACAAAGGGACAACCCATGTTAAATGTTTTGGAGATGAAGTCAGAGAGGCGAGATTGAGGTGTTTTGGACATGTTCAGAGGAGAGATTGTGAATATATCGGTAGAAGGATGCTGAGGTTGGAACTGCC
>JAQMYL010000038.1:30539138-30552370 GCA_030014365.1 Clarias pachynema
CATATCGATGATGAAGTTTGGAAATGAAAATTCCAAATTTGGTTTCATCACTTCATAAGACTTGCCATAGAGTTTCATTCCAGTTCTTGTGTGATTTGGCATAAGTCAGGCTGTTAAAAGGGTTATCCTTGTGTAAGAATGTTTTTTTGACAGTCATCCTTCCACTAAGACTAGTTATAATAATGCTTTGGTGATAAGTCGATGGACGAACTGAAGGACCTCGATTTTTTTTTTTGAAGAACACACTCTTTAGGAACCACCTTCTTGGTGAAAATGATTCTATTTTATGCTTGTTTATTTGTGGCTTCTTTAATAGATAAAATTACTGGGACAGGCTGCAATATGCAACTTAAAAATGGTTTATGCAACAACCTCAGCAGCAACCTCATTTCCCCTCTCGTCTGTTCCCACCACTCAACGTCCAGCAGTATACTGATCATCTAATGTACAAACATCTCTTTACCCTGTCTTACAGATTAGATAAGTGCATATCATGTGTAAAGATGCTCCTTTCTTTCTACGTGCTGTATTACCTCTTAAGTTGTCAGGGCCGTCAGTACAGTACCTGTATGTTTCATCTCTAAGAATTCTCCTAAAATGGCTGTAATAATTCGAGTGCCAGAGTCAAAGGGGAAATAAACACTTGTTCTGGTTCGTAAACATCTGCAGTGAATAAAGACAAAAACACTGAACATGAAAAAGATTTAACAAGTATGAGGTTTACACAGGGACAATTCAGGAGACTGGGGTTTAAAGCTACATTTTTTCCCCCGTTATAATTGCCTTGGATATGACGCCTTAGCAGACGTTCTCTTGAGTGTTGACCGCAGTACGGCTTAAATGAGGTGTTTGTGTTGAAGTGCGCCGTGCTGTACCGTTTTAATGGGCTGAAACGCCACACCGCAGCCGTGCGAGTGATTATTGTTGTCTTAAATCACCATGAGAGAACCAAGCAGTATGGGACTTCCATTAATCATGTCATCTAAGTTGCACTGGGCCTTCATTAAACACAACACACACACACACTTAGAGTATGGAATATCGACTCTTGTTCCCAGGCTATGGACAAGTGCAGACTCTTAAGAAATCAATTTGTTATTTAGATGCCATTAGCTTTTTAGTTGGGTTTGGGCGTTTCCTTTTCATCATTGGTTGATTAATTTTCTTTCTTTCTTTTTTTTTTTTAAATACCCATTTCTGTAAACCGCCATATAAATATTTGTTGAGTTTAGAAGTGTTAGGAAAGTTGTATTTGTTTTCAGGTTGAACAGCTGAGGATACCAATGTACCTATGGGTAGTGACTGGCACTTTTCAACGTGAGCAATTCACTTTGAACCTGAAAAAAATGTAAGCAAGTATGATGTAGTAAGAATAAAGACCTGTACAACCAGACTGATAACTGAGGAAATGGCAAGTGTAAGAGGAGTCTAATGCCAGTTCTAATGGTCAGATTGTTCCCTGAAAAATTGGTTAGCTTTAACAATGGTTTTCTTTATTTTAATAGAATTTAATCCAGCACATATTTAGGGCCCAAGCACTATAGGGATTTTTGGGGGTCTTACAGTATCATGCTCAAAAACTTATGAAAATTGGCAGACAGGTTGGAATCTGCTGCCATTAGGATGCCAGCGAGTCGCGTGGCCTGGGGCCCTCATGGGCCCCCACGCACAAGATTTTTCTGCATAGCTTATACATACTTTCATGTAGGCACACGAAACTCAGTACACATTTAGTGCTCATTGAGCCGAACAACTTTCACACTGCCCAATGTCCTGGGCTCAACTCAACAAGAGGCCGGTTATTTAGGGGCGTTCCCAAAAACGCACTCAGTGGATTTTGATAAACTCCTCCTAGGGAATTTATACGAACGCCACCAAACCGGGCTGATGTGATCATTGAGGATGCAAAATTGCGGAGGGATTTTTCATATCTCAAACGGATCAGCCGTGATAATGTCTTAAACTTACACTGAAAAATGATTAATAACTTTCTGTGTGGCATTATATTGAGTGACATTATATTCAGTGAAGCGTTCAGTGCCATCACACTGAGTAACATCATACTTTGTCCAGCATCTGTGGCCTATTGTACACACATGTCACAAATGTTACCACACATGCAAACACATCTCACACACGCACGTACACACTCATACACAAACACGCACATTCGCACACATGCACATAAATACACACATAAATACATACACACACATTACAAATGTTAACACACTCACACTCAACACACACATTAATGCACTCAACAAATATTTAAGGCCTAAACTGACATCAGCCCCATATAGTGTGTGAAATGTGCAAGTTGTGTGGTGCACCTGGACGGCGATGGCTTTTTGTACTGTAGGTCTTAACACACTCAAATAACACACAGGTTGTGTCCCGGGGTGGCCATGGCGCAGGGTGCTTGGGCCCGTCATCATTTCTTGCAGCTATATTTAATATTTGTTATTTGTTTAGGGTTTTTTTTTGTTTTTTGATACTGTGCATCTGTGTGCAAATAAAAGGACTTAAGATCAAGGGTGTGATCTCAACTGACATCTGTGTTAAATAAAAAATCTGCTCACTCCACACCTAAAACAGGACTTTGATCAAATCATTCAGTTCTTTATAAAGATTTTCTTTTTGTAAAGTGGTTTATGAATATTTTCTCTTTGTCATTTTGAACTAAGAGCAGGTTGTTTCCCATGTCCATCCATACACAGCTTTATAGTACAAAGAATTCAAACAACACCTACAGTACTGTACTGTAGGCCTGCTGATACTGTAGTTATTCAACAGAAACATTTGAGAATGTTAAGATGAGCGTTTACGTTTAAAACATACTGTATGTACAGTGGTGTGAAAGTGTTTGCCCCCTTACTGATTTCTAATTTGTTTGTTATACTTTAATGTTTCAGATCATCAACAAATTAAAATATTAGTCAAAGATAACACAAGTAAACACATCATGCAGTTTTTAAATGAAGGTTATTATTATTATGGGAAAACAAAATCCAAAACTACAAAGCCCTGTGTGAAAAAGTGTTTGCCCCCTAAACCTAATAACTGGTTGGGTCACCCTTAGCAGCAACAACTGCAGTCAAGCGTTTTCGATAACTTGTAATGAGTGTGTACAGTAACAGCGCTGTGGAGGAATTATGGCCCACTCATCTTTGCAGAATTGTTGTAATTCAGCCACATTAGAGGGTTTCCGAGCATGTACATTTGTTTTGGATGTTGTTTAATGATTTGAAACATTAAAGTGTAACAAACATGCAAAAAAAAAACAAAAAAAAAAGAAATCAGTAAGGGGGCAAACATACGGTTTTTATGCTCGTATATCAACGTGATCTAATACAGTACATACATACATGCATACATACAGAACTCGGTTCTTTAATTGCAAAAAAGGAAATTGACTTTACTAAAGAAGATTTTAAGCATTTTATTTTTCATAATTTATTCAGAAACAATTGTACCAATTCCTTAATATTCTGCAACGAATCATTTAAAACTTGCCGAATGCCCTTCTTCATGCAGCCATCCTAATTTTTAATCCCGGCTTGGGACCGGCTCAGAGAGAGCACGGACATGTGCACCCCTGAGGCTCCCCATCAGGGAATCGATCTGATCTAGTCTCACATCTGACAGTAATATAAAATGGTTCTCTGCATTGTTTTTTACCTGCCGTAATCCTTGTTTCAAATCTATAAAATCAGTCTTGTTTGTATGCTAATCCTACCCCATGGCATGCTGTAAATCTTAATTTTGATTGAGTCTACACTCCTGAAGAGACGTTAATAAGATGTCAAACAGGAGTTGCTGGAACTCCCTGTGGTTCTTTCCACTCCCCCGTTCTCTTCGCTTCATATTGCAACTCTTTAATGAGACAAACTGCTTACACATTAATTGCAGTTTATACTATATATCCTGTAGAGACATGATTCATCATTGGGGTCATTGATGTGAGTATGGCAATGAATATGTAATCTTTTTATGTCTCCCTCTAATATAATTAAATATGTTTTTAATACAACTTAAAACATTCACAGCTTCCTACAAGCAAAAGTAGATTTTGGTTGTTTACAGGTAGGAAACAAATGTTAAAATGTTGGATCCAAGCCATTTTCAACTGTTTGGGTCAAAAAAGGAATTCCTCGGAAGCCAGCATTCTAGACATGAAGCAGGCAGTCCGATCATGGCTCTGGCATACTGAAAAAAACCTTTAACCGTAAAGGTATCCAAGCACTAGTGAAATACTGGGATAAGTGCAATAGTGTAGCCGGGGATTATATAGAGGATTAAAGGGAGGTTTTACTCTGATAAAAGGAAGAAAGAAAGGGGGGGGGGGGGGAGTCCTGGTTTGACTTGAACACCCCTCATATATCCATGCGTCCTCCCAGTAGGCTTGGTTCTTTAATTGCTAAAAGGAAATTGGCTATACCTTTCCTGAAGAAGAGTTAGGAGTGGATGAATACAAATAGCTTTCTCTATGTCTCACTGCCTCTCCCACGGGAACAGAGCAGACTCGATTATAAAGCAGTCGGCCTTCTGACACAGTGTGCACTACATAAGGGAATTCTCTATATTGTATCCAGGTATAGGGTTGTTCCACTAGACTACATTGGGTCTCTATGGAGCATAAGTTGCCTGGTAGGCGTTTGCTTTTGCAAATTAGATATGTAGCCTACGCTTTTTGGTAAAATGTAGGTAATTTCTTATAAAATATATATCATAAAGAATGCAAAAGGAGGCTGATGCTGAGCTAGGAGGAATTTACCAGGTTGTCTTTTGTGAGTATGGTTCAGTTAGAACCATTACATGGACTTGGGTTTTATAGGATAGCATTTAGCATGAACAAACATTCTTACACTCAGTGTTGTTTAAAGTGAAGCATGGTGATGGTAGCGTGGTGGTGTACTATAAGGGAGTCCGCAGGCTTAAATTTTATTTTGATAATTTGTTTAATAGTGCCCTGTGGCTTTTCAGTGTTTTTGGTTATTAGTATTTTGATTTTTTCATTTAAATAATCAGAATTTTGGTTAGTGTGCCCCTGGTTGTCGTTGTCAGGCATGTGCCAATTATAGACATTCTTTGTAAGAATCCAGCTATTCGTGATATTCCCACCATTGGTGCTTTGAAAGGGGAAGTTGCTTTAGAATAATCAGTCTTTTTTATCAAAACCATTAGAATAACTTTTTTAAATTCTTAACTAGTAAATTCTCACTACTCATACATAGGGTCACTGAAAGCAATAGGTCCTTAGGCATTTTTCCTTATATGAAATGTAATATTTTCTTCAGTTTCAGACTTAGGAACTCAATCAGAACTGGCCCAGAACAAAATTTGTGCTAAAGGAGGAAATATTCTCTGCATGTAATACAAATTCTGATACAGTAAGAAATACACAAGTTAGAGAGTGTCAGCTTGAATATTCGCTGTTATTTAAACTTTGTAAAAATGATTTGCGGGAGGATCCAGACTATACTGTATGGCCACCTAGAATGATACCAACCATTTTATTTCCTGCTGTACTGTATGTGTGGTTCTGCTCCACTTTCAATGCTGAAGGAAATGTCAGACAATGCTGTTGACACGTGGTTAGATTTACACGATATGTCTAAGATTTTAAAGGTTTTTTTTCACTCTAACCCAAACGTTCAATAAACAAAAAGTTTATACCGGTACCCTTTTAAGAGACATGTTCTAGAAAAATTCGACTTGGCACTCCTGTATTCTGATATGTTGAGCCATTTGTATCATGGATCCCAAAGAATCAGAGTTTAGAGTTATTTTTTCCACTCTAAACGATTTTACTAGTTCTATTGTACGAAAGAAAAAAAAAAAGTAGGAGAAATAAAATGTAAGTTGTCTTGAATTCTCAGCTCATGCTGATCACAGGCACTGCAGTCATTATCCACATGAGCGCCTGCTGATTGGTAATTGTTGGGTTTTCAGCTCGAGTCGGTGAATAGAATCCCATGGTAATTATAGCCCATCAAATGCAGTCTTGTTTAAACACAGACACACACAGGGTCACTCTGCTGTTTCTATATTCAGATGAACTATGTTCAAACAGATAACTGTTTGCCTCCTCGTGTATTTATTTAAAGAGTTGTGTTATCTTTGAGAGTGCATGGGGTGTGAATATTGCACAGAGATTTCTGACGGCAAATATTTGCACTCCTGGATGGGCCTAGGTTAAGCCTGCTGGCTTACTTTCATGGACAGACTGACGTAATTCGCGATATGTACAATAATGTCTAAGACTAGCGTTTATTCTCACTCTTAAAATGATACTGGACCTACGTGATGTTTAAGGTCTATATGAAGATGCTCATTTGACATTTTTATTGAAGAACTTTTCAGTTTTTACCACCATAAAATCCAGAACTTATTGCTTGATGAATGATGTGTAACTCAGCATTAGTTGTTGCAGTATTCTGTATGTCGAATAACATAGTTTGAGATGTGCTGTTGTTTGAAAATCAACTTGATTACATTGTTTTACATCACATGAAGATGGAACACAGTACAAGGGCATTACAAGACTAACTCATGCATATTGATGCCTTGACAATCCCACTGTTTGTATAAATTCAAGTTAATTCAAGCTAAGTTAAGATTTTCTTCACTGTTGCTGCCTTTGATGATTTTTTAATTTTTGTATTTTTTGAATTTGTTCTACTTGTAAAATTTTAGCATGAATCCAAACCTGACCAAATGTTTACTATGCATGACTTTCAGCTCTCTCTCTCTCTCTCACCTCAACTCCGGAATGCTCTTACGTTCTGCTTGCATCATCTGAGGAAACGATTTAAAGGTTTATTCCTATACCCGCTATCCTGTTCTCTTGTGAATGAGTTGGTGAAGAACTGTATCGCAGAATTTCAGTGATTCATTTCTGTATGAATAGAAGCTTACCAAGTTCCATTGTGTATTGAAAAATCCCAAAGTAACTGGCTTTTGTATAAACAATATTTATGAAAATAGAAACCTGAACCCATTTTCTTATACTTTGGGACAGGTGTGTGCATGTGTGTGAACTGTTCCAATTTCATTAAAAAGAAAAGGAAAAGAAAAAAAAAAATCAAATGGCTAATTTGGATCTGAACAGAATATAAGCTTTGCAGTGTTGAGAAAGCAAGGTCCAGATTCTTGTCTCAGTCCCTCTTTACTTTATTAATGTAAGAATTGCCCCCTTGACTGCCGTAGCTGGGAAAATGAACAGAGGTTTATCATGGAACATCGGGGAGGTCGTTGACAGTAGAGGGAGGTAATGCACTGGGTCTCGGTCGTTATATTTATGTTGTCCAGCACTTTATTGTTTTAAGGGAATTGCAGCTGGAACTTTTCTGCCCAAATGTGCTTCTGAATTAATGGGATGAGATTGTAGGACTGCCCTTATTGCATTCAGGGGAAGACAAAGATGTTTGACCAAGTAAAATTGGTTTTGCAAGGTTTCAGCAAGGAAGAGATTGGTTTAAAGGGAGATTTAGAAAAAGTCCAGCCTAGACTCATTAAAAACATATATATAAAATGAATAGCAGTGTTTTTATACAAGGACTTCATGTACTCATTGAAAGCTCAGAAAAGTGACACTTGAGCATCAAAAACAGTAATGGAAGAAAATGTCCTGATCTAATGAATCATGTTGGAAAGAAATGGACTAGGATGCAGTCTGGGAAGTAGTCAAGCCAGTGGAGCAGTCTGCATCTCTCTGCAATGTTCTGCTGGGACACCTTGGCTCCTGGCAGTCATGTGGATATTACTACGACACTTACTGTACCACCCACCTACGTAAACAATCAGTGGGATGTGGTGGACTAATAAATCTGCTTCATGTAAAACTTAACGGATCTATCGCTATATCTCGGTGCCAGATACCATAACACGCCTTTACAGTAGGTCATGTGTTTTGGAGTCTCATGCCTTACTGGATCAGAGCTGTTTTTGCGGCACAAGGTATCCTGCATAGTATTAGCCAGGTGGTGATTTCTAGTACGTCATGATATTTAACTTCATGTGACATCTCTGTAGGCTTTCTCATTACATCCTATTGTACTATAGGAAAGGGATTGAAGATTGCATCCAGAAATGTTCCTGGGATCAGCTTTGGATTCACTGTGATAGTGATTACTAAGAAATGAATGACTGTATGTAATACCTACCTCGTTTTGAAAAGTATTGAGCACTTAATGTGTTTCTTAGCATTTGTACTCCTAATGTTTCATGCACTACACTGAAATTAAGCTCCTAATGTTGCCATGACACCTAATGGACGCACAGAATCCCTGTCACCACCCAGCCGATCAGAAAGGCATACAACCTAACAATTATCACAGCATGTGTTTTCGAAAAAGCAAGAAAGTGCTGAGGTTATGTGGCACAGCAGAGATTTCAGGGATGGTCTAGGTTGGCAGCAGAATGCATTACTGTAATACCCATAAGCCTCGTTACTTTCCAACCAAATGGAGAAACAAAAGGATTTTCTCCAGTATACAAACAATGCCACATGTATAACACTCTAGTAGCTATCTGGAACATGCTGCATAATCTTTGGATGGTTTGAGTTTCTTCCTTTCTTTTGTCCATTTGAAATAGCAGCATTCCTATTTCACATGCCATTATTAGCTCTTCTCTGTGCACACATTCAGCTCAGAATACAGCTTGATACATCATTAAACACTTTTGTAGTTCAGAGGAGGAATCTAGACATGAATGTGCCGTGATCTTTCATCTCTTGAGGGCTGCTTTAAAGTTTTTGCACACTGATTGACTTGTTGGACGTTTAGCTGACATCGGAGATTCGTCTATTTCGGCTCTGCCGGCATCACACGCTCTCTCATCTCGCAGGATCCGCATGACGGCCGCCGTGTCATTTAAGTGATGACAACTTCACCGGGTCCCTGGTGCTGCTCATCAGTCTGCCCTACCTCTAGTCCATAGGGCTCCTAATTAATGAAGGCATAAATAATGCATCACAGATCGGATTGAAGCGGATTAAGACACTTCCGGGGGACCAGAGTTCTGATATGAGTGTGTAATTATTAATTAAACTACCAATTTAGGGAAATGTTTGTACCTTACATTTTATTGGAATGTATATTTATTTTTGCCACTCTAAATTATTTTACTAGTTCTATTATACGTTCTGAAGCTTTCACTGAGAGAGAGAGAGATAATTCAATATCATTAGCTCCCATTTGAGATATTTCTCAAATACGCTGACTGAGGGTCATTACCTTGTTGTCTCCTCTTTTTGTTAAAGCAGTTCGTATTTTCTGAATATTTCCCAGAAATAGAGAGAGTGGAAATCTACTAATGTAATTACTTATTAAACCAAGAAATATATGATTATATGATCAGCTTCTTTTAGAATTAATACAGTTATGACTAGTATGTTGTTGAGCTTTAGAGGTTTATCTGCTACAATAAGGCATAACTTACCTCACTAATAAGTAGTTAGGAAATGCAGAATTATACGAGGGTGAGTCCGAAATGTAGAATTTATTTTAATTAACTTTTAGAAAAGACAAATGCATATTTTTTTTACATCTTGTTTTTCAGTGCACTTTGTCCATCTGTAAACAAGCTTTCATATTCTCTCATTAAAAATGTTTTAAGTTATCTTTGTTCCTGATAATGTTCCAATACTGGCCCTTGAAAATCCCAGAAAACTCTAAGCATCAATTTTCCAGCTGGATCGACTTTTGAACTTTTTTGTTTGTTTGTTTTTTTTGGTTGGCAATTGAGGATGTTCCATTCTATACTCTGCCATTTACTCTTACTGATGAATCCATGTCTCGTCACCAGTTATGAGTCTCTTTAAGAAAATTTCGCTTTCCTTAGAGTATCGGTCTACATTTTGTTATATCCAAATGCTTCTGTTTATGGTCTTCCGTGAGTTACACCCACAGGTACACCCTCAGACCACAAAAAACTAATCACTGCACGCTTCTCTTCTTTTGTACAGGAGAGCCACAAGTGGGATATCTATTCCAATAACTGGCGAGATGGTAGCCTTGAACGGAAAGTGCTGATGAGACCAACAGGAGTTTTAACATACCCGGATTTTGGATCATTTTTGACTGCTCATTTGGAGCAAGTCTTTACCACACGGATCCCATATTTTAAATCACTTTCCAATGTGTTTCATCCTACACCTATCAATCATCGATCACGAGATGCTTATACACCTTGATTGGAGTCCACCTGTGAATAATTTAATTCAATGGACATAAATAGGAAAGGCCCACACCTGTCTATGTACTGTAAGTATGTGTATGTCTGAGTGAAAATAAAGCCATGAGGTTGAAAGAATTATCTGTAGACCTGTCAAGTCATGTATCTGGAAAAGGGCACAAGAAACTTTCTGCAGCAGCATTAAAAGTGCTCAAAAGCACAGTAGCCTCCATCATTCTCAAATGGAATAACAACCAGTGGTCTTCCCAGATCTGACTGCCCTGCCAAACACGATCTTGGGTCAGACTTGTAACGAAGATTCCAAAGAACAGTGTCGTAGCAAGAAATTGTGGGCCCCTTGAAGGACTAAATATATTAACTTTGACCATGCCAACACATTTCATCTGCCATAGTGATTTTAGGGGTGATTTGGACCCCCTACCCGCCAGGCCCCATGGCACCCCTGCAAGAGTCACTATAAAAGTCTTCTCTTTCTACACACAATAGCACAATGACAATGCAAAAAGGATTTGAATCTAATATAAGATGAGTAAAATGTGGCGAACTTCAATGGGTCTGAAATCTTTCAGCATTGGACTGTATGTTATGAATACTACCAAGACATGTAAGTAAGTAAAAAAAGGACCTTCGTGGCTACTAGACTGCATATTATCTGTTCTATTACATGCATGAGTGGTTGATCAGCTTGGCCTTAGATATGACAGGATTATGAAGGCAAACAATAGGCCACTGGAGAGAGGGAGAGAGAGCGCAGAGGACTGGGAAATAGAGATGAATAAGGGGAAGAACTCAGCAAAGTGGAAAAATGTGCAAATAGAAACATGAAACAGTTCAGTGAGTTTTACCAAAGGTCGCCCTGACCAGCTCCGCACAACCTCGGCAGATAAACACATAGATCCAGACATGACGTTCAAAATATACATACAACACACAGCTATTTTCTTACTAGCCTTAAGACTCATAACTAGAAGGGAAATAATTACATTCAATTATCCGGTGTCAACAGGATGAAGGTAGGTTCCCTTGTGAGTCTGGTTCATCTCAACGTTTAATGTTTCGTGGTGTGACGTTTTCTTGTTCGAAGCACGTTATGTTTCATGCAGGTTTTGACTGTTTTGTAAGGGTGGACATGCTACTGTATAAAATGTCCCTGTTGCACCAAAATATTGTTAGAAACATTTAAGATGTACTGTTGGATGTTAGTGGCCAATGTTATGTTGGATATGACGGAACAAATATTTTGAGCGTGATCCGTGACAAGTCTGTATTGTGTCATACAAGCGGATGAACTCAACAGTCATTATTTTGTCAAATTTCTGCATTCGTGGAGCCTATACCAGGAGACTTGGGGCACGAGGCGGGGTACACTCTGAACAGGGTGCCAATCCATCGCAGGACACACACATACACACGCTCATTAACACACTATGGGCAATTTGGGAATGACAATTACTGTAGTTTAATCTGCAAGTCTTTGGACTGAGGGAGGAAACCGGAGTACCCGGAGGAAACCCATCAAGCACAGATAACCACTAAGCCACCGTGCTGCCATATTTTGTACAAAGACTGTGAATGTAAGATTGTTGGCAATGAATATGTGGCTTCTTTTGTTTAATCAGAAAGAGCCACCACAGTTTTGTACACATTATTTTGCACTTGTTTTTATTTGCTCTTTGGTACTAGCAATTTTAGCTTTCACTCTGCATCTTTTTGCGCTAGAAGCTGAGGCTCAGCTGTACAGCCTCTCATGCTGAACCAAGTGAAGAGAACTGGTGATGCACTTTTAAAGCAATACTGTATAAATTCCCTTGGACTTTTGTGCTTTAATATTTTTTTTTTTTTTTACTGAACCCCAATTTTTCTGTTCAGAATAAAAAACAACCCAGAAGACATGACCACGTCCTGGGCTGGTTCACTTTCACCAGGCTACAGATTTATACAGTGCTGTTAGGTTTTTGTGGGAATGTTTTTTTTTGTTTTGTTTTGTTTTTTAAGTATTATACAAATAAAATTTTATTGATTTGAATATAATTAAAACCCATAGTGCTGATATGAAATTAACAGTTCAATAAGCAGTGCATCATGATTTTTGGTATATGGAAACTCTACTTACATTGCGATCACCATGCTTGGTTTTTCTAGAATAGAGTAGACAGAGGAAAGGTTTAATAGTCAAGTGAAAACCTGTGCTGCTAATGAATTTACAGTTATAGCTGAAACATGTTACAGTGTTTATCAGTTGCTTGAAACTTCCGCAAGGGCCTCATTACCAAATAGCTGGCTGCGCACAATGTGCATTAGCCAAGCGATATACTGTAACATCCTTAGATATGTATTGTGTTGAGCTGACATGGTAGTAAGTTCTGGTTTGGAGTTATTAAAACAGGTTGTATAGTCTCTGTCGATACCAAGTTTAATGAACATGGTGCCTGCTCAAAACGTCCACACTATGCAGTGAGAGAGAGATTGCTATAAATATCTTTTATCCTTTTGTATCTAGGGTTACTGTAACATGTAGATTCTGGTTTCAGGTCACTGTGTTCTCTTAGCTGCTGTTATCCATCACAGTTGGCCTTATACAGTAGGTCCCACAGGAGATAGTAGGGTTGCTACGATTGGGATGAGAATGAAAGTACTGTAAGAACAATGGCCAGGGCTATATAAGCAGAAGTGAATGAGGATGTTGTGAATGAGGTGTTTTCAAGGACAGTCATGTTTAGTGGCAAATTTCTTTTGTTCTGTCTGATGATTCACACCAAACATTTGCAGCACACTTGAATAAGAGTGTATACTGCTACACTTGTACATGTAAATAATACATGTCTGTGCATAAATTTTTACCCAACATTATTACCATTGGTGTAGTGGTTAGCACTGTCGCCTTGCACCTCCAGGGTCTGGGTTCGATTCCTGGACTCCCAGGCTCGATTCCCGTCTCTGTGTGCATGGAGTTTTGCATGTTCTCCCTGTGCTTGGTGGGTTTCCTCCGGGTACTCCGGTTTCCTCCCACAGTCCAAAGATATGCAGGT
>JAQMYL010000038.1:30552470-30565141 GCA_030014365.1 Clarias pachynema
AAGCCTCCTGGGATAGGCTCCAGGTCCCCGCGACCCTGAATAGAGGATAAAGCGGTATAGAAGATGAATGAATGATTATTACCATTTACTGATGGATGAGTGGACAATGTGCAAATCTGATCACGGTCACAGCATGCGGAATATTTTTGTTTAGCCAAGATTGGACTGCAGTTTTGAGTGTAAAATGAACATCAGATTTACACAGACCGTCAATATTAACGTATAGTATGTGAATAATCTAGAAATTTAACGCATTACTATTTTCTGTTCTTTTGTTTAACATAAATTAGTCACATGATTTATATGACCCTAGTGGCTTCCCATAATCGATGTGCAGTTACCAGGCTGTGTGATTAATGGCACATTTAATGCGGATAATAAAATTTAATTAAAGTTTGAATAAAACCAGAGTTGTGTGCTCAAGCTACATTTATGGTGTAGGTTGTTGATTTTTAGATCTGAGGATCCGGGTTGGAGCCCCGCTGGTGGTGGGTTGGCACACCCCATAATATCCAGCCACTGCATGCAGAGCTGGTCCCATTCAATAGATTTTAATTTATCATTTTTTAAATGTTAATGTTTGAGCTATTATGCAACTGCATCATCTGTTTCATTAAACTAGTTTGTTGTGTATTACTTTATTTCAACATTGCAAATTTATAATAGAAGTAGAGAGTCATTTTCATTGTGATCAATTACAACTAATCACAGACAATGACTGTGATAAGATAGATTAAAGTTTTTAATCGATTGAAAGTATTAATTTATATTAATGTATGGTTTTTGTTTCTATAGTAACAGCTCATAGACAGGGGCTCGTGCAGTGGACGCTCCACATAACCCGAGAAGAAAATAAAAGGTAATGTATATAATACTGTATATGTATGCTTTGAATTTTGAGTTTTATGCAGTTGCATGCATTTCTCAATGCCATATGCACTTTAAGCTGGTGAGGCGTCTTTGTAAACAGTTCTGAATTAATAATGGGCTCTTCCAAAAAACCAGTTTGCTTTTCCAGCTCATAGGTTAATTTAAAACGGTCTTTCAGTTGTACTTGATTCCTATGGGAGACTAGTCTTTAATGATATGTAGTTAATTTGATTTGCTAGCTTTAAAATGATTTTTTTTTTTCATAAATAATGCAATAAGGGTAGTTAAGGGTTAAATTGTTGGTAAATAAGAGACTCTAGACAGTAAGGGTTAACAAAAAAGGCTTGAAGGTTAGAAGGATTAGGTCAAGATAGGAAATGTGGGGGGGATAGACTGCAAGTGGGTGGAAAACACTACAAATAAACCCCTGTTGGCAATAGACAGGCCCATAAAGCCCTAACACAAGCCAGAATAGCACAATAAATCCATGTGTGTCCTGCTTGATTCATTACTGAACTTTTTTTCTTCATTCTTCCCAAGTGGCTTTAGATACCCTAATGCTCCCAAATCCCACTGTGTAAACCGAACCATCGAAATAAGCACAACAAGAAAACAGAGCTGCTGTTAAATTTTAACAAGACCCACATGGCTATAAACAGCAAGCCAAGTCAACTGTAAAAGAACAAATTTCAATCAATGCTTTTTAAAAAATTTTTTTTTTAACTAAGCTGATTTTTAAAATCAAGAACCTGAACATCATGACTTATGTATTATAACAAAGATATATACGTATATGCCCAGCTCCCTTTTCTGACTTTATTTGCTTATATTATAGCTGATATTTACACATTTCTGTTTAAGGGGAAGAAAGAAATGGTTCAAGTTTGATTTTCTCTTTTAGGGCATTAATCAATTGTAAAAACTAATACCTGTTTGAAAATACATGAAAAAATTTTATGGCTCTTTTAAATAAATAAAAAACTGCCACAAAAATGATCAGATTTGTTTAAAGCTGATTAGAGGATATTAAAAGGTGCAAGTAAGGGAATCGTATTACTTGGATTTTACATTGATCCTCATAATCCAGTGTTCCAACAGATGCCAGGGCTGTGAAGTGTGATGCTTCTTCCTGCAGGGACAAATGGACAAAATAAAATAATAATAAAGTAACAAAATTCCTCTCGCAGGCTAACCTTATGATTATGCATGTTGTGCCCTGACAGTCGTTCTTTCTGTATCCGCTTTAGCTCATCTAGTACCAACCTAAAGAGGTGTCTTAATTCAAACCCACTATAAATAGAGCAGCACTTTCTGAAACAACTGAAAGAGCATTGATCATCTCTCAAACTAAAAACTTGGAAACACAAACAATACCTTGTGTCTGCTTGTGTCCGGTATGATGACTCTAGACCAGCCATCAAAGCAGAGCTCCCAACTGACAAACTGCTCCTCTAACTCATGACCCCCCATGTCCTCAGGACTTTTGCTGGCCCGCTGATTAAAGTATTGATTTTGTCCTGTTGCACTCACCACCACCTCACTGTATTGAAGTGGTCGTGACTCACATCAAATTTTGTCCATCCACCACACTAGATCTGCATCAGTCTGCATACTGCACAAACAGGTCGACGGAGGATCTCATCTGAATGCACCGCATGGCATCCTGACCAGCCCGGATAACCCCGCAAATGTCAGAATGCAAGTCATTGATTTTACTACAGTGCTTAATACTGCCGTTTCCTCCAGCCTGATCACAAAGCTCAATGGCCCTGGCATCAGCACCTCTGTGTGTAATTGGATTTTGGACTTTCTAAACACCGGACCTTAATCTGTTATAGTTTTCTCCCTACATGAACGATTGCTCGACTCCAACACCCTCATTAAGCTGCTAGAGTCCAAGTTGATCGAGTCCGGAGGTCCATAGTGTGGCAGTGTGGTAGTCTGATATGAGCCTGGGCCCAAAGCAACAAGACGACCAAAGCACTCATTTCTATTTCTGTGAAAATTAAAGGTAGGCTGCTCAGTCTCTGACCCGAAGGCCTTGAAATACGTTCTGAATCACCACCACTCAATTTCCTGTCATTGATTACCTCCAGTGTGCACCGGGCTTATATGAGAGCATGGGGTATCACCAGGGACACCACAACTGTTCCTTTATACCATCAGCTAAGTGGTTCTGGAGCCTTAAACACACACATGCCCAATGAATGTTACTTTCCTGTAGCTGTTTATTCTCTTAAATTTTCAGCATATGGCAAGATACCAGTCACTGTATTATTCAGTCCTGTACATATTGAATTCTTGTACTGTGTATGTGACGTGCCTTGAAATGAGGCAGTATACAAATGAGTGCAGTGAGAACAAGATACATCTACATTAGCAACATGGACACCAGAAGCTGAAAAAAGATGAGATTTAGAGGCCTGACCTGGTGTAGACAGACGGTACAAAATAGCTGTCCACAATCACCTAACAAGCAAATAACAATAGGGGTGGTGGCGAAAACAAATCCTTAAACATTTGAAAATGGTACTTCTCACCATGGAGACCACATTATGTAAATGTGGAATTGCTACGGGTATATACTGATATTGTATATCATATGTTTACCGTATATGTCCAAAATTATGTAGATTTTTGCCAGTAATATAGTATATACATACTATATCCATATTTTGTCCGCATTCCAAAACCATTAGCATTAACCCAGAGTTGCTTCCTTCTTTTGCTGGTTGCGCCTCTTTCGAAAGAATTTGGAGCATGGCTGTCGGGATTTGTTCGTTCAGCCTCAAGAGCTTTAGTGAGGTCAGTTAAGTAACCAGGGCTGGGACTTGGTCAGTATTCTGGTTTACCCTAAAGATCTTGAGTGAGGTTGAGGTCAAGACTCAAAATCGCCACAACTGGGGGAAACCATGTCCTTACTGGCTCTACTTTGTGTGTATTGTCATGCTAGAACATGTTTGGAACCGGATGGATAGATGGATATTTGGATGGTTGGTTAGAATGGCAATAACCAGGGATCACCTGAGACAATATCATGATGCTGATTTGATTTGTATTGCGATTCTGTATTAATTTTTATGAATATCCCATTGAATATCACACTTATTTTTTCAGATTTTGTTACAACTCTAAATAAATTTAGCAAAAAATTAGCTTATAAAATTGTCACCTCAAATGGAAAAGTTTTTTAAATAAAAAATGTGTTTAAAAGAAAAATTTATTGTGAAGTCAGTGTTGTGATACATGAATTGCCACATGAAAGAATTGCGATATGAAACTATTTTTCCCCATCTGTAATAGATTACACTGTTAAACTGTCATGGTTACAGCGAAGCCAGTTGTGTGCTTAGGTTAGAAAAGACCCACATACTGTATGAGAGTGGTGGTCAGATGTCCACATACTTTTGCCATTGTGGAGCACCATGATGATGTTGAGTGAGGCAGAAACCTTTGGACTACTTTATATAGGCTAATTTGATTTAAATAAAAGTTTGGACATATCAAACTAGCAATGATCAACTACAATAAAAATACTGCTTAAAATGACTCCACCTCACTTGGACCAAAAAAAATGTAACTTCATTTTATTTCATTAACTCTTCAACAGATCTTTTGCAATAAGAAGCCGCAGTGGTGTAACACCTCCAGCACGTTCTTGTTGGTTATTTATATTTACAGTACAGAGGGTGTTTTGATTCATTCATTTTTTATGACGAATTCCAAAACACTGGCTTGTTAATAATGAATAAAACATTTGTTTGTGTTGCTCAGCATATTGCCCTGGATGCTAATGAATGTGACGGCAAACCCAAGGTGATTCAGAGTAACGAGGCGAAGTTATGATCAAAGAGCATACGATCGCGTACTGAAACTGCAGCTCCAGAATCCGGCACATACTCGAGGAAAAGTCCAACGTGGTGTCACAACATTTACTCATTTGTATGTTTTTTTCTTTTTAAACTTACTTTTCACTTTGTTTACAGTAACTCTTTGGACTAGCTAATGGCTCAAGTCATATCCTTTGTATTACTGGGATTTTTTTTTTCTTAGCATTAACCTTTCTAAAAATATTTGACATAACTAAAGTATTTTATACATTAATCTTATATCTCAGCAATATGTAATTAATTAATAAATACATTGGATATACCATATAACCATTTATATAGTCTTACAGTATGTTGACGACCGTGTCTGCGTTTTTTTATCCCCTTTATGTGAATGTATGAAACGGCCTACATACTATAAAAGCTGCATTTCCATTTTACTACGTACCTCTGACTCTGATGTGACACAGAGACCTCGTCTCAAACACTCTGGCCTCGCTTGCTGACTCACTATCCAGCTACTATATCAGCAGCAGTGTTATGACAAGTGTTGCATCGCAACCAACTCTTAGACAAGGCAGTGTTTTGCTTCATATAACTCTCTCTTTCTCATACACACTCAAACACACACACGGTCCCTAAGGGTCAAGAGGGAAGAATGATCTCGCTTTGATTGCTGCGTGGCTGCAGTCTGTCCTCGGGTGAGCTGAGAGTTTCGGCGGGAACCTGTAGTAAATAATCCCATCTGGGGAGACGAGAGAGAGAGAGAGGGGGGAACACTACAGAGTACCACTTCAAGATAAGTGGAATTTAAGCAAACAAAAGCAGTTTGTCAGGGTTAAAAGGACGGAAAGACACTTCTAGTCAAAATCGCTTGCTCTTATACACGCAGGCCAAAACACAGCGCATGAGAAGCTCCAGAGCAGGTAGAAGAATCAAAGCCGGAGGTGGACTAAAGGACATACCAACCTTTTTTTTTTTTTTTTTTTTTAAATGTCTAGTCGTTTATAATTCATCCTCTCACTATTCTGATTCTGATATTCTCGCTGATTGATTTGCTCCACACCTCCGCCCTTCCCCTTCTGTAATCTGCTCCTAAATAAGAGCTGACATCTATGAAATATTCATGCCTTTTCTTGCACCTACTGCTCCTCATTCAAGAGAATTTTACTTCTTTTGCTTGCTCATGTTCAGGCTCAGATCAGTGACATACATATGATGATGTATTATAAGGGGGAAAAAGTCTACAACCAATATTTTAAATGAATATGTAAGTGTTTAAGTGATTTATCCTGGTCAGAATAAGAGTGGATCTGAAGTCTGTCCTGGGAACACTGGGGATAAACCAGGCGCACGTCCTGAATAGGACACCAGTCTGTTCAAGGATGGCATATACTGTACAGTATTTATAACTAGAGGTGATTTTAAGGATTGTGTGTGTATATTCATTGCAGATCAGCCTATAGTACTGGCGTGTCCATTTGGAAGGAAATCTAAGAAATCAGAAGAGCTGCAATATGAGAAAAGACGAATGGTGCTTGTGAACAGGTGCCTGCCAAGTAAAGAGCGTGACAAATCACATGGATGTCATGGCACTGTGACCTCTAGTGGCCAAGTATGGAATTGTCATGCCCTGATATCTCATCGGCCTGGTGTACTTTTAGAAGGATTTGTACGCACAGCATGTTATATGAACAGTATATACTAAGAGGATATTGCTTAAATATTAGGTTTCAGTTAAGTGAACTGAACTTCAGTTTGTACTGAATTCTCATGTCATGTGCTGTATGATGTTTTAAAGATTACTGATGCAGATATGTTTTCGACATTACAGCTACGGTGCTATAAAGTAGTTTTATGTTTGGTTTATTTGAGGTTTGCTGTTCATTTAGTTTTAGTTTTTCACCATTACTTTATTTAGATTCGCGTCCGTCTTTAAGCCCTAGGTTTTCCATTTGTCTTTACATCCATCCATTTGCAGAGGAAACGTTCCTAATATACAGTTGATTTATGCAAATGATAAAGATGTTCTGGCCCAACCACTCAGATTGTACAAAGTGAAAGCAGTAGTAATTAATAATGTCTAAAAGGATACCTCTACATGCAAGTGCTTTCCTTTTAAGAAAAAAAAAATTAGTAGAAAATACTGACTGAAGAAACAATTTAGTTTTTCTTTTCTGTATTCTGTTGTTTTCTTTAACCCTAGCTATGTTCACATTAATCATCACTTAAACAAGAAGTTTCAACCACAATATTACACATTTTAATTTTTGGCTATTAAAAGAGCAGATCCAACACCACCTATACCTTTATTTATCAATCTATCTATCTATCTATCTAGTTGCATTGAACTTACTGTAGCTGATTAAATTGAGATCATGGACCCTCATATTGTAAACATCTAGAGAATTGTCTCACTTTTTTTGAGTTGCTGATTTAATACACCATAGTAATGAACCAATATTTATAATACTGTATAGCATTTTTGTTTAAAAGATGAGATGACCATGGACTCATCTGCTACTCCTACAGTGCACTCTGCGTTGGTCATAATTCAATCCATACATCAATTCCGTCTTTGTCTGAACTGATATCACTCACATCTGTTTTCCCACTGTTTTTGTTACTAATTGTTCACCTTTTATGCCTCATTTAACCACATCTCTGTTGAACTTGACGCCAAGGTTTGGTTGCGCTTTTGGATATTTTTCACCATATTGCTGTTATTCGTTTCTCTATTTTTAAATGAAGGCGTGATACATTGTAATAATTACGTTAACACTTATTTTCATACACTACATGTACAAACTCGAACTGCAGAATGATCTACAGTAAGATTGAGATGTACAGTGTGTTTGCAAACTGGTGTTGCTGATTGGCACATAGGGCTGTAGAGAGAAGTGCGATATGCAATTCCACAACCGTTGCATCTGTCTGGGATAAGAGGCTATTTCCCTGGCACCTCCACCTGTTTTATCTGTAGAATGTTGGCATGAGTCGGCACGTCCCCGTTCCAGCTGCTTGTTTCTGCATTAGTGTATCCGATGCTTCATCTGATCTTTCATACGAGCGTTTTAGATTGGCCGTGCTTAGGTTTTGAAAGCTCTACTCATGGCCCTCTATGTTGCCAACGAATACAAATGTAGGCAGAGAAGGACGAGCACGAGGCGACGTCCATGCTTCAATCCCTTCCTATCGATCAGACTCTGTTCTCTCCTATCAATATCTCCTGCCTGTAGTACAGCTGGCTGTCATGAAAAGCTTGTTAACAGGGTGAGACAAATAACATGATTTCTGCAAGTGCCAATTAGATTCAAGCAGACAGAGCTCGTTCGCCCTCGTCCCTCTCCCTTTTGTTTTATTTCTCTAGCATCTTTACTATCCAACTATCCAGTATTATTAGAGTATGAGGCAGAATACATGAGTGTCTCACTTTCATGACTCCTATGCAAATGGCTCATTTGGATAACTGGAACACACTTTAAATTAAAAATGTACATGCCTTATTGATATGCTGTCGTTGTCTTTTTTTTTCTGCCTTTATTAAAACGGCATATCCGTTTTAATAAAGGCAGAGTGAAAGAAAACAAAAATAAAGTCAAAGAAAGGAGATGGAGTGCGCTATGAAGAGAGAAGGTCCTTAATCAGTCTAACAAGACGACTGGAGCCACCACAAGAGGACCTCTCTTACTCCTGTCATGGTGGCTGATCTATTTTTCTTGTCTCTTTGTTATTTATTTTATTTATTAAAAAAGGATACCCGCAGACTATGCCCCAAAAAATACCATGACTTATTCCAAGAAGGCTTTTTATGATGCACTGAAGGATGATGTCCGGGACATGAGTGGTATCACAAGGACCAGCAAAATAAAGACTTGCAAAAATAAATAAAGTAACAAAGCATTTACACAGGAAAAATTCAGGATATTTTATTCCTCCTAAAATGGAGACCGTTTCCTGAGTTTTTTTTTTTAAACAGGACTATAAGATTGTGGAAGTTCATTACTTCTAATTCTAATGTTTTTTAGAATTAACAATGTTTTTATGATTAAAGTTAAAGCAGTTAAAATTATCTATTATTATTATTAAAAAAAAACATCAAAGAAAAAAACAAGAAAGGACATTTTATAGCTTATCACTTTTTAACATGAAATTTTTTTGAAAATGTTTAAATCTGGCCAATGGTTAGTGATTACACTGAAAGAGGGCAGAAACAGAACGGCTTTGGTGATCAAATCTGTTCCCCGGAGAGCATCACATAATGTAACTAAAAGTTTACTTGAACAACTCGCTGTCATTCACAGGCAAACAGTCTTCTGTAAAATGTTTGCACCATTCAAATGTTTTACTGCAGCTAAGAATCTCATCGCTGTACTGTGCTCAAAGTCTTCTGTCCATCACTTTTACGGCTTTCTTCAAAGGAAGTTCACCAGTCCCAATTTGACTTGAACGTCCCTTGTCCATTTCATGTCTCTCATAATTCTATTTATCCTATTAAATATGAGATCATATTTTACTTATCCATGGAAAGTATAATACCAAGCATGATTTTGCTATATTCTTTTTTTTTTTTTTTTGTAGTCTTAGGTTTAAGACTTTTGGGGAAAACAAACAAACAAAACAAAAAAACCCTTTAAAGGTTTTTATTAATTTTGAAACCAAAACACCCTCATAAAAGAAAAAAGTCATAGCAGAAACTATCAATTTGGGAACAAATTAAGAACAAAATTTAATAATAATGAATAAGATAACACGTTTGTGTGATGTGCTTTCTTTAAAAAAAATGTAAAACATTAATAAACATAAGATTAATGCACAGAAAATGTGCTTTCCTGATAAACCAGACATCCAGGAACGAACAAGAAAGATAGCGACACAGCTTCACAAGAGCACACAAAAAAAAAGCAATTACCGGGTGTCATTTTCACTGACCTGACTTCGTATATGAGTAATATAGAATCTATGACCACTGCAGTGTAAGCAGACTTGTACTTCATTCAGTCATTAAAAAAAAAAAAAGATAACCAACAATAGGGTGTTGGGATGAAGTGGAGTTTACTATCCAGCCCTCCTTGGGAAGCAGAGAGAGAGAGAGAGAGAGACGTAGCATAAGCTCACATCACAAGGAAAGGTCAAAGCAGTGGCAGACATGAGTGAGAGAGGCGAGAAAAAATTGTTATTGAGGAAAACACAGCAAGGAAAATACCAGTTTATGGCAAAGATCATTTTGTCCATTGTGCCCTTATTCGTCAACTGTTAGACTTAAAAATAATAATAAATAACTAAAAGGGTCATTTTGTCTGATGTCACTTTCAAAATGGCATGTGTTGTAGTTTTACTACATTTAACTACATTTCATGTCCTTATTAACTGCTATTAAAACCCCTCTCTCTCTCTCTCTCTCTCTCTCTAGTGTATGTGTATATATACACACATATATGTGTAGATGTAGCTATATAGAGATCAATAAGATTCAAGACCTTAAAATGGAATTTTAATTGATGTAATTTTTTTTGATAGTTCTTTGAAGTCATACAGTAGTGCAACCTGAACTTGCCATTTATAAAGCATTGAGAGATACCGGTCATTAATTCTCAGTTCTAAGATAACAGATTTGACATTGCAGCAAACACCTGCGGCCCTTGTAATCGGGTCGCGCGGTGCATCGTTGGCCTGCAGATAATGGGAATGAGCTGAGATGTGAATGAGGTCTGTGTTGGGATGACAGGGTCTTTTATGGATGGCCCATCATCTACCGCGCCCTTAAGAGGCAGCTCCATTTTCAGGTGGCCATTAGAAGGCGCGTGGCTGCGTGACGCTTTTTCCAAGATGCAATTTCCCAGATGCACACGCTTGCAACTAAATAGCGATGGTCCCTCGTCCTCTGGGTGGCTGTCATCAGCTCATATTAGAGTGTTTATCTGCATGATGTAGGCCTAGCACTTCCTAGAATACATTAATGCCTGTATCCACGGTGCATCAGAGAAATGTAAAGGCAGTAGAAACTGATGGGTAGTGCACGGAGTTCCAGGGGGAAAAGTGTATTTTAGTATGGTAATGTCTTGGACTTGTATGGTGGACAAAAAATGTTAACCACAAATGTAAACCATCTCCAACTATGAAAATTCTCCAGGTCAGCAATCATATTTTATGTTGAAGTAGGAGTGGACATGTCTGTTTACATCGACATGAGGATACGGTGGTGGCAGGAACCGCACAACATTAAACTTAGCTATAAAAAATTAAGTAAAATGTGATATTATTAATATTAAGAACAATGTCAGAAATTGGAATTGATGTAAACAAATTAAGTCATCGACAAAACTTTACAAAAAGGTTATTTTAAATGTCAAACGTAGCTGTCATGTTGCTTTACAAATACAATCTTAAAGTTATAGTGATTTTGCAGTTTAGCAGCTTTCCACTTTGAAACATAGCAGATTTTAAACATACAATGTTCTTTTTTTTTTTTGCTTGCCTAGCAAAGTATATTACATTCACTGCTTTAGCTCCATCTCCAGATCAGGAACTATACCATTTGGTGGTGAAAAGAGAATAGAGGTAGTGGGCATGCATGTTTATACACATTTACACATAAGGTATGCGATGCAGTAGTAGGAACTTGTTTCACAATTCTTCCATAACGTTTAACGCAACTCTAACTACTGCAGCTACTGGATGCAGTGCTGGTCCCAGGTCCAGGTAACATGGAGGATTGTGTCAGGAAGGGCATCCGGCATAAAACCTGTGAAAAAGCTGTGTGCGGAAAAAGCATGTCCACTGCGGTGGCCTACAGTATATGGGTTTACAAAATGGCATTATGATGGCATAAATGTTTATTTTGCGTATGACATTTACATAGTGGTCATGTAGCTTTACAAAGTAATTTAATGTTATTAATATAAGTGCTAATGAATATTCTAGCATAAATATGCCATGAGATATTACCTGAAAAGATACTTTGCTAATGTGTCAATTAATTTGAAAGTGTGACGTTATATGTATAATTCATAGTTATTTTTAAATGTATGACATTTAAATCTTTCCTCTCGTAAAAAACATTAAATGCACCATTTTGGAAATAAGTCTGTAACATCATCTTGTTAACTATTTCACATTTTGTCATAGCAGGTGACTGCGACAGCATGGATATGGATTATGGATGCATATCTAAAATGGGCTCTGCAATATGAGTGCAATCCTCAACCTGTGTTGACACTGGCCCAATTATCCAGGTCTCCCATTGTCGTGGAGACAGGCATGGCGTAGCACGACGGCGCCCAACCATGCCACTCTCGCTGCGAGGAACACAACACCGGTGCCAAAAATCAGGAGCTACAGGATGGCACGGATGTCCGCTGTGCTTGATGGTCAAACTAATCAATGTCTATGGGCACTGTCGCTGCATATTTTCGTCTGGAGAGAACTCGGGAAGCACATTACTGCGCTGTTAATCCTTTTATATGCTAAATGAGATCAATGTTTCTTGGTAATAGCAGGCATGCATGTTATAGTAGATACATCTGGCACTAATACTGAAGCAATATATGTAACAACTACAGTGCTTAGCTTGATTTGTAGTTAACTCACTTTAACTTTGGTTTAAAAAAAGTCTTGCTTTGTAACGTACACAGTATTATAGTGAATTATTTCATTTATATTAGGAGTACAATTGCGTCCAGATTTTTCCCTCCCAAAGGAGACCAGTGCTGAATAACTATATCTATAATTATACATATCTATAGAAATATGGAATGTAGAACTGAATTTCAGTGAAATTCAGGTTGGTAGTAAAAGCCATGGGTCAAGAATTTGCATAATAAAGTACATTTTCTCTGAATAAAAAAAAACAACAACTAAACATTTTCCAACCTGGTTGCAAGTATGTATGATCATTGGTCTTTTCCTCTCAGGTCAGGGTTGCAGGCTCTACGTTTGACTTCACTAAACGTGTTTGTCTTTTTGCTTTAT